>PVJD01001375.1:0-273084 GCA_004026545.1 Mormoops blainvillei | reverse complement strand
TGTACCACACCTGCAACTTTTCTGTACATTTGAATTCTTTCAAAATGAATTATTTAAAACATTTTTTAAATAATTGTGGCTCATTAATCTTCAAAGTTAGAACTGAAGTTAATTGCCACTTAAAGATGGGTGACCCTATAAAAGTCACTTAATTTCTCAGCATCTTCACTTTTCTTATCATCCAAATTAATACACATTTTGATTATTTTTTTTGTGAGAATTCAATGTAATATATCTAGAGAGACACCCGGCACACAGTATATATTCAGTTCATAATGGCTACGGTAACCATGGAAAATAATATGTGAACATTACCAGAGAAATTTTTATTTTTTCAGATATTAACATCATCAGATAGCAACTAAAATATGAACCATAAACTTCTAGAGTACAATTTCAGGCATCTGAATAGCAACACGGGAGCATACAGGCATTTGATTCAGACCAACAAGTGTCTAGTTGAATATCATCTAAGTTACAGGAACAGTGTTTGGAATCAGAGGTTCGGAGACAAAGAAAATATTCTAAATCCAGTTTCCAGTCTAGTAAATAAGAGAGATGAGAAACAAGTTAATTGTTGTAAAGTGTGAAATAAGATATGGCAGAGGTAAACATAGGGCACTGTGAAAATAAAAGTGAAGTCTGCCTAATTCATTTGTTGATAATAGTGACAGTCTAAATGAATAATATGAATTTACCAGGAAAACAGAAAAATTTACAAGTATTATAATTTTGTAATCCAAGCTTCTGTCTCGTTATTTCTATTGGCACTAAAATGTATTTCCCCTATATCCAGGGAATGTAATTTTATCTTTAAAAACATTTTTAGTTGTCTTATGTCCTCTAAAAGAGCCCTGTAGATATAAGTAATTCTATTTTCACCTAAAGTGTCAATTAAGATGAAGATCATAGTTTAAGAAGCGCCTGAAAGCTTGCTTTTCTAAACTAAACTCCTACTGTGTTCCTTTCTTTTTTCTCCCTGAGCATTGTTTAAGATGCCTGGCTCATAACTCATTCAGTAAATGTGCTCTGAGTGCCCAGTATGTCTCAGGCACTGTTCCAGGCACTAGAAGTAGAACAATGAACAAGACTAATGACATACACATTTGAGAGGCGTAGACCTTTGCAGGAGCTGGAAGTGAGATCATTTAGGCAATCAAGTTAATGAATGGGCAAAATAATTTCAGATAGTGGTGAAAGCCAGGTTTAAAATAAAACAGGGTCATATGACATGGAATGTCTCAATAACATAGTCAAGATAGCCAAGGAGGATCCTGTAATCAGCTGAGACCTGGGTGACTGGCGCCTGAGCCACGTGGACATCAGGGAGCTAGGTGTTCTGAGCAGAAGGAATAGCAAGGACAAAAGCCATGAAGAGGACAGGCTCGGGGGTGTTCAAGAAAAAGGAGGGAGAATGGGGCCAATGTGGATGGAGTATAACAAGGGCTGGGGAAAAACCGAAGGGTTTTATAAATGATGATGATGCTTGGAGTAGGTTGGTAGCCCTGGAGATGGGTTGCAGTAGGTACATTAAAACTTATTCTGAAAGTCCTCAACTCAATTTTGGCATTTGCCTGTCACGTACTCTAATTTTCACTTATGCCAAGTAACTCGACAGTCCTCACTATGTCCTTATGCTCTTCACAGCTCATTTGTTTTGAAAGTCTATGGTCCCCTGCTTCTAGATCTTTCTCTGGGATACTTCTATTCTTCAGTTAAGTCACAAATTATAGAATATTTTTACTGTGAAGTTGTTGTACAAGACTCTCCTTTCCCTAGTCAGAATGAATCACTTTGCTCTCTGTTGTGCTGTGTTTATGATGATCTGAATGGTTTCATTGCTTGTGTGTCACGCTTTAATTTGTCCCCTGCTAGACTAACCTTCTTGATTGAAAATTCATGCCACCAATTTTTGCAACCTAGCACCTTGCAGGCAGTGGGACACAAAAATAGTACACTGATATAAATTAGGAGCCCATAAGAAGAAATGACATCACTAGTGATCTCTGACCAACACTTCCACTCCATTTCTTCATGAACCACTCTGTTCTTAATCTTTTGTCTCTCGGCTTTTACAACTATGACTTTGCTAAGTCTACTCTTTGTAAAATCATTAGTGATCTCATAATAATTGTGTTTTATTAATTTTCTATTGATAATTTAACAAACTTCCACAAATTTAGTGTCTTGAAGCAACATAAATTTATCATCTTAACACTCCTGGGGGTCAGGGGTCTACAAACAGCCTTGATGAGCTGAAGTCAGGGTGCTGGCAGGACTGGTTCTTTCCGGAGCCTGTAAGGGACAGTCTTTTCCTTGCCTTTTGCAGCATCTGGAAGCTGCCTGCATTCCTTGGCTCACGGCTTCTTTTGGCATCAGCTCTTCTCCCTTTTGCTTCCCTTGTCACATTGCCTCCTCTGACTTTGACCCTCTTGCTTCTCTATTATAAAGGCCCTGTGATTTCATTGGATTCACACAGATAATCCACGATAATCTCCCCATCTCAAGTTAATTCCCATTTGCGAAGTCCCTTTTACTGTGTAAGGTAGAATATTTATAGCTTTCAGAAATAAGAATGTAGACATATTTGAAGGGTCATTTTCTAGCTTATGCTTCTGCCATATCATCAGTCTTGGATCAGGAAAAGCAAAGACTTTTCTAGAAAACGCCATCATGGATCATCCCTTGAAGCTGTGTCTATTTCTGTCTAGAGAAGAGAAAATAGTTGTGAAGACAGAAACAATGGGATGGTGGCGGGAAGATGCGGGGCTTCTGTGGGGAAGTCAAGTGGGAGAGGAGCCCCAGGCCCTCAGGCGCAGAGTGTGCTGGCCTCTGGGGCGTCGGCTGCCGTGCCCTCGCTCCTTGCTTTGACGGCTGGCCTTCGCTACTGAAACCCGGCGATGCACTTCCTGGCCCGGTCTCTTCTCGGTTAGAGCAAACCGTGGCTCACAGCTGCAGCTCTTCTATTAAAAATGCCTCTGGCATACTAGAGTTACCATGACGGCAGGCCAGCCTATACCTTCTGCTACCTCTTCTCTGCACTCACCTGGCTCTGCCACACTGGCATTAAGATGGGCCTATAGTCCTCGTATCAGCAAAATATTAAGCCTTCATTTTGCCTGATCACCTTCAGCAGCCTAGCTAATGTGACTGTACCCTGGGTGGTGGTGGCAGTGGGAAGCGGGGGTGCAGCAGATGACTGTCTGGATTCTATATATAGATACCAAGGGTAGAACCTTGGTGGATCTTGGAATTCTATCTGCCCAGGTAAAACCTCAAAAAAGGGAAATGCAAGACACACAGGTAGAACTGTCTGGTTTCTCACATCAAGCCTGGATTCCTCCTCACTAACTAGAAAAACTGTGGACTTACAGTTTTACTTCCTGTTGCCACATTCTGATTCTAACCTTAAAGCAACAATGTGTGCAGCTTTACTATTGAAGCCAAAAGTGAAATATTTTGCATAACAATTTGTGTGCTGAATTTCCAGAGTAATTTAATGGTTTTACATTGGAAATATGAAAGGAATTTAGAAAAAATACTCTCTTAAGATGATACCCTCATTGTCAAAGCTATTATGTATGTCACAAGGAATGTTTTCTCATTCTTACCTTTTAATATTTTTGTTAAAGAATACAAGCAAAAACAAAAACAACTTTAGCACAATAATAAATTTCAAATGTTGCTATTTTAGAAAGATCTGCCAGGTCAAATTATATTTCCTTTTTGCCACTTTTTTTTGTTTTGTTACGTTGTCAAGGTTGTAAAAGAGAGAGAACCTTGGATCTATTTCTATGCAGTTATCCAAATTGTAATATCAGTGTAATCAACCTGAAAGCATTTGGGAGAAAAATGCCCAAAAGGACAATTTTGTAGATGTCTTTAAAAATCCAAATTTTCCCAAATATGAAGCATCTTTTGTTTGAGCAACTGTATCTATAGATAAGAGTATTTATAGACTAAGGTTCTAAAATGTCCCTTTTTAACAAAGGAATTCAAAGGCTAGTCAACAGAGCCCTGGCTTGGTGGCTCAGTTGGTTACAGCATTGTCTTGTACAAAAAGGTTGCAGGCTTGATCACTAATCAAGACACAATCAGGGGAGGGGGTGAATGAGAGGCAACCGATCCATGTTTCTCTCTCACAATGATCAATCTCTCTCTCTCTCTCTCTCTCTTTCTTCACTTTCTCTCCCCCTCTCTAAAATCAAATAAAATTGTCATAGGGCGAGGATTTAAAAAACAGTTAGCATAAAGTGAGCCATATCAATGTTTTTCTTTTTCTTTCTTTTCTTTTACATCCCCACCATAGAGGGGGAAAAACAAATAGTGAAAACTGACTTTGTTAAATCCTGTCTCTAAAACATCTCATTTTTAGGCTTAGAATAAAGGTTATGCAGATGTGTGATGGCGTTTCTTCTTATTCATTCCCTCATCCTCAAAGGCAGCCCGGGGACTGTCAGAAGTGTGAAAAGTTCCTGCTTATCAAAGCACATTTGTGACAATTACCAAAAAATGATTTTTCCAGAAATTAAAAAAAAAAATGGTTTTCCTTTACCCATTCTCCCTCAGATGATCATGTGTGACTGCCACTCACATCAAAATATATTTTCTCACCAGGAGAAAAACTGGTAAAAGGGTCTGCCAGGTTCCCTTTGTTCTCTATTTACAGTTATGAGAGGAAAATGATTTATGATTACTGTAATTATATCTCTCTGTAGGAGAGCTGTACTAATTACATAATTTTAAGCCATTTTTTTATTTATACAAGCTCTTAGTTCATCTAAATTGAAGTGTATTTAGCAATTTTGTAGCCAGCGAGGTTTCAGACCCCCGGTGGGTCACAGGTTGAACAGCCTAGGATCACTTAATGCCTCGACTCTGTTTACCATGTGTGTCCTGTGCCTACATTGTCAGGACTGTGATAGGAAGAGTTTCCCTCAATGGATAGGCTCTTTATAAGTGTTTTGAGGGAATCTAGAGGAAATGAGCTTTGGACAAAATGTTTTGTAATCTGTAGTCACGCCGTAATGGTGATGCGCCTTAGGAGTCAGTCCGCGATGTAGAATGGCTGAGTTAATGCTGCCCGCAACCTATTCCTTTCATATTGTGAGTTTCTATCACACTGCTAACTCTGGGTTTCCTTATTGTCTTTGTGTACTCATCTCTCTCTCTTCTTTTATGGTTTAATTCTGCTCTCGCCTTCTCTACCCAAAAGTGTCAGTGGACACAGAGATAATAGGATACTGGTTTGAATTTAACATTTTTGAAATAAAATCTCTTGGTATTTGCTTTAAAGACAATTTTTTTTTTCAAGTACTACTTACCTAGATAGTTGTATTTAGACAGTGTCAGAGCAGTTGCATTCAGAAATTTAAAATTTGCAGTGTAGTAGACAATACTGGGTTAAGAAATATAGTTCTATCCTCCCATACATCTCCAAAGACAAGCAATTAGTGTTTTATAAATGCTGTCCCCTGCTTAATATTTAAATAATTTTATATTCTCAGAACACATTTAATTGTCATCCTTACATTCTATTGAATCTTCTTAACTGTGAAGAGGGTACTGTTATTTTTCACTTTAAATATGAGGACACTGAGGCCCAGAGAAGTGAATGGCCTTCCCAGAAGCCAAACAGCTATAAAGTGGAAGAAACAGTTCAAATGACGTCTTTTTGTTTCTGATATACTCAAATTCTTCCTTTTAATTCTCCTAAGATCCATATAAAGTTGGTGTTAGTTTCCGTCTACAGATTAGAAAACTAGATATAGAGATTAAGTTAAATGCCAGTAAGAGCAGAACTAATGTGTGTAACCTCCATTTTCCAAGAAATTATAGTAACTATCTTTATGAGTACCTGAAAGTTTTTGCCTGTGTGTTCTTATATAAAAAAAAAATAAGAAAAGAAGTCAGTCCATATGAAAAATTTGAAAGAACTCTATCCCATGCAGAGGCCCAAGATTGTATCTAATTTAATGAATGGTTTAAAGAAAGAGGGGAGGGGGAAAAGCTTGGATTATAACAAATAAATGAATTATTTAGTTTTGGCAAAAAAAGAGAAAAAAAGCAAGGGATAGTTCTACTTATAGATCAAACTGTTGTCAAATGAAACAATAACTGCCAAAGAGAGATTGATTCCTCATGTTGTCTAAAATAAATTACCATGTCACCTTGACTGACTCATTTGAGAATAACAAAATCATGTGTTTATGCAAATATTCATTCATATAAATTATATGTTAAAAAGGTATTAAACCTATCATTCATTGCAAAAAAACAATGAAAAAATTGTCATTCATTTTTTACTGGTTTTTACATTATCTTTGTGTGTTTTCCTGTTTTTCTTTGTATCAGCTTATGATCTTGTGGATCCCATCAAATGAATAGATTAAAATGCCAACATATGGTATCTGTCTTTCACTCCCAGCTTATTACACTTAGCATAATGCTCTTTGGTTCCATTCATGTTGTCACGAAGGGTAGGAGCTCTTTCTTCCTTTCTGCTGCGTAGTATTCCATTGTGTAAATGTACCACAGTTTTTGATCCATTCATTTACTGTTGGGCACTTAGGCTGCTTCCAACACTTGGCTATTGTAAATTGTGCTGCTATGAAATTGGGGTGCATAGGTTCTTTTGAATTGGTGTTTCAGGATTCTTAGGGTATAATTCCAGCAGTCGAATTGCTGGCTCAAAAGGCAGTTCCATTTTTAGTTTTTGGAGGAAATCCCATACTGTTTTCCACAGTGGCTGCACCAGTCTGCATTCCCACCAACAGGGCACTAGGGTTCCCTTTCCTCCACATCCTCGCTAGCACTTGTTGTTTGTTGATTTGTTTATGATGGCCATTCTGGCTGGTGTGAAGTGGTATCTCATTGTGGTTTTAATTTGCATCTCTCTCATGGCTAGTGATGCTGAGCATCCTTTCATGTGCCTCTGGGCTCTCTGTTTGTCCTCCTTGGAGAAGTGTCTGTTCGAGTCCTTTACCCATATTTTAATTGGGTTGTTTGTCTTCCTGGAGTGGAGTTGTGTGAGTTCTTTATATATTTTGGAGATCAAACTCTTGTCCGAGGTATCATCGGCAAATATATTTTCCCCATTTGTTTATTCTTTCCTTTATGTCCCTTGCTCTAGGGGACATATTGGTGCAAATATTGATGCATGGAATATCTGAGATTTTCCTGCCTATGTTCTCAAGGGCTTTTATGGTGTCACAACTTATATTTAAGTCTTTTATCATCTTGAGTTTTTTTGTGTGTGTGATATAAGTTGGTGGTTGAATTTCATTTTTTTGTATGTAGCTGTCCAGATCTCCCGAAACCATTTGTTGAAGAGGCTACTTTTACTCCATTTTATGCTTCTGCCCTCTTTGTCGAATATTAATCGACCACAGAACAATGATCTCACCTGTAAGTGGAACCTAATCAACAAAATAAAAAAGCAAGCTAAATATAACCAGCAACATTGAAATAAAAAACAAACTGACAGTAACCAGAGGGGAGGAGGGAGAGGGATAACGGGAAAAGGAGGGGAAGGATCATCAAGGAACATGCATAAAGGTCCCATGGACAAAACCAAATGGGGGAAGGATTGAGGGTGGGAGGTGGGGAGGGTTGGGACTGGGGAAAATGGTAGTGGCAAAATATTAACATGGGGATGACGGGATGGGGTGCAGGGCAGAGGGGATAAAGGGGAGAAGAAAATGAAGTAACTGTAATAGAATAATCAATAAAATATACAAAAAATAACTTTAAAAAAAGTACAAATAGATAGTTACAGAATAGCCATGGGGATGTAAAGCACAGTATAGGAAATGGAGTAGCCAAAGAACCTATATGTGACCCATGAGCATGAACAACGATGTGGGGATTGCCTGAGGCTGTGGGGGTACTGGGAGGAGGGGGGAAAGGGGAAAATTAGGACAATTTTAATGACATAATCAATAAAATATAATTTTTTCAAAGATTTTATTTATTTTCTTTTTATACAGAAGGGAAGGGAGGGCGAAAGAGAGGGAGAGAAACATCAATGTGTGGTTGCCACTCACAGGCCCCGTACTGGGGACCTGGCCCGTAACCCAAGCATGTGCTCTGACTGGGGAATAGAACCTGTGACCCTTTGGTTCATAGGCCTGTGCCGAATCCACTGAGCTATACCAGCCAGGGCAAAATATAATTAAAAACTAAATAATAAATAAATAAATAAAATTCCAACATTGATTTGTTTTGTTTTTTGTTTTGGGGATTGGAAGGATCGGCAGTATCTAGATCAGTGGGGTGTTTTATATGTATCTATCATTACACAACAAGAGCTTTCTATAAACAATAGTAATTTTTCTTATGCACAAAAGCTTTCCCACACATTTGTTTTATAACAAACTCAACATCAAATAATTTTAGCACAGTTTTCATTGCAAATACATAATGGTTTTGACTATTCATGTTGGAAAAGGGTAAAAGGACATTTAGCTACACATGAATAGAGGACCTTCAGAGAAACACAACTAGAATGGGGTCAGAGTGATAATAGCTTTCTAATGAGACAATATTTGATTATTAACCAAGTCAACACTATCAGCGTAATAACTGAGTCTGCAGTGTGCCTCACAATGGTAGAAGGTACCCTGTTGGGAAATTGGCTAAGGATATACATGATAAATGATATAATGGGTTGAATAGGATCCCTGAAAATTCATGACCATGTGGAACCTCATAATGAGGTCTTACTTGGACATAGGATTTTTGAAGATGTTATTAGCTAAGATGAGGTCATTATGGATTAGGATGAGCCTAATCTAATGACTTGTGTCCCTATAAGAAGAAGAGAGAACATATAAGACACACACAGAGGGAGAGATAAAAGCCACATACTGACAGGCAGAGATGGCAGTGAACCAACTATAAGACAAAACATGCACAGGATTGCTGGGAGCCACCAGAATTTAGAAAAAGGCAGAGAAGGATTTTTCCCTAGAACCTTCGGGAGGGGCATGGCCCTCCTCAATTTCATACTGCTAGCCTCCAAAACTGTGAGAGAATAAATTTTTGTTGCTCTTGTTAGCAACCCAGCTATAAGCATTTTGTTACAGGAGCCCTGGACAATTAATACACATGGAGACCTAGAGGGAAGAACAGCAGTGATATCCTCCCCCTGAAATTCAGAAGGTACACTGACCGTAGGAAAAGTGTCGGGGGAAGGTAGGAGTGTGTGAGAAACAGGTGAGGGAGAGGATGTTGGTAGGGAAGGTTTTCGAGGAGGGATATTTGACGTATCAGTAAAATATCTGTAATATTCCAGGCTATGTTTCTGTCAGTTGACATGTGTTTTCTCTATTGATTCTCACCACAGTTCTGTGATAAGTATGACACTGTTTTTAAATTGATGCTTAGGAAACCTAGATGTCTAGCTCAAAGTCACACAATAATAAACAACAAAATCAGGAACTAAACCCATGCAGGTGTTGTTTCTTTGCAAGCCTGTAATTAAACAGCCCTCCAAGAATATAGTAAATATTTCCTCCTTGGAGACTTTCAGAACTAGTAGGACATAGTAATAGGCAACTCAGGAGATAGAGTCCTCGCTGGGAAGGAGATGAAATTGGATACCCTAAAAAGTCCTTGCCAGGTCTAACTATTCTCACTCTGTAAAGCACCAACTAAATTCAAGTTCATTTTCATTTTGTTCTAAAAGTTAACTGAAAAACAAGATTGATTGACATTTTGGAGGTATTCAACATTTATATGCAGGAAATTTAGGAGACCTAAAGCATACTTAAAAAAAGGCTTTCTTAAGATAGCTAATACTTTTTTTTGTACAGTGAAATACTCTGTACAATAACCAGTGTTTTCTAAAATTTCATACTGCAGCTCTTCCCACGTTGATGACTGGTGTACACAGGACCATGCATGCAATGTGCAGCCTTCCTCACTTGGAAGAGGAGGGAAATATTGTGTATCTTACCTAGGTTCCTCTGTGTTCACATGCAAATTCTGCCTCATTCTCTTGGCCTTTCAATGTACTGATTCTGACCTCTGTTCACAATACATAAGAAGAAAACCGTAAGTGATGATAATATGTAGTTGAAAGGATCTTCATGTACTTTGTTTCCTCCGATGCACACTATAGCATGTAGTACTCAGGTTTCAAAAAAGAAAGCACCCAACAATGAAAGTGAATGTACAAAAGTTCTGGTGATGGGGGCCAGGTTGAATCCATAGCTTTGCAATCTTACTTCAGTCCCTTAAAAAAAGGTTATCCCCAAGTTGTAATCAGAATAAGTTTAATGCTTACATTGAATGTGTCTACACTAGAAAAACAAAAATGAAAAACAAAATAAACAAAAAAGGTAAAATTATGAAGGCTGTAAATTTCTTATCCCTCCTTGGTATCCTGAGCATGTAGAGCTCCTATAAGGGGAAACATATCCCAAGATAAATAGATACTTTTAAGACTTACCTTCCTAAAGGAGAGATATATCTTTCACCTGTTCATCCAGGATGATGATGTTTGCAAAAATAGTTTTGGCTCACTTAGATTAAGTAATCAATAACATTAATTCCTGAAAAACAACTGAGGTAAATTTTCTTGGGACGTTTTAATGTCAGTAAAATAACTAATTGTAAAATTGATATTCTTGCCTGCCCTTTACCTGAAATATCTACAATTAATATGTAGGCATACTTCAAGTGTGCTTTGGACATGAACTTCATATTCCTACCCACTAGAACATGAAGCCCTTACCTAGGAGTGGGTGGGACTCTTTCTATTCTGACCCAACCAATCTTCTTCAGACGAAGGAACACTAAGCCATTATACCAGGAAACATCCTTGTTTTCTCTCATTTACTTTCAAACACCAAATCATTCAGTCCTATCTTTTCAACAGCCTGAATATAAGTCCAATAAATATGCTAGTTCTATCCATCTCCTCCGTCTCCACCCTCATTCAAGCCACTGTGTCTCACTCAGACCACTGGAACATGTCTCTAAACCTCGTTTGTCATCTTTCCTCCACTGTGCTGTCAGGACAGTCTCTCTGAAGCTGAACTGTGATTGCACCACTCAGCTGGTGAAAACACTTCAATAGCTTTCAGGTGCTCGCAGGATGCAGTCCATACCTGCTAACATGGAACGCAGGCCTCTTCAGGACCTGGGCCCAGCCCCACCTCTCTCTTTTCTATCCTCCCTCCCTACCTCTCTTCCCACATATATCTGCCATTCTTTGCGCTGGCCGTAGTACACTATTTCAGTTCAACAAAGACTCTCAGGGCTCTGTACCTTTGGACATAGTGATTTCTTTGACCAAAATATTTGTCCAACTGTAAAATGTCTACCTATTCTTCATGTTTTAGCAAAGAGGCCATTTTCTCTATGCAGCATTCTCTGAGTACTGACTTTAACCCTGACCTGACTACTGGAACACCATGAATTATTAGTTGATTTTCGTCCTGTGCTAGCTCGTACTTTCCTAATTGCTATGGTGTGTGGTCCTTATTACAATTACTTGTCGATTAGACTGTAATAATCTAAATTGTAGAGACATGTCTTACTCTCTTATTTGTGTGGCATCCAGATGTATTCGATAAATATTTAATGGATGAATGAGTGAATGAATGAATAATTAAGTAGCATTTCTCAGAGCAAAAAAAAATGTTTGATATTATAAACTTAAAATATAGGACATAGACATTAATGTAAATATAATTCTGTACTTTAGAAAAAATGCCCCCATATACTTATGTTCTTTAACTGGGTTTTCATAGCTATTTTTTAATAGTTCCCCCTTCACAGTTTCATCCAACTCTGCTAATACCACTCCAACAGTCTCTATACAATTATGAAAAAATTTCATAAAACTGGGTCATTATGTTTCAATACATGAGGCTGTTGTCAAGTGGATGTGATCAGATTCATGGCTTTGGTAAAAGCCATTTGCTTACCCTGGGTCAAGATGCTGCCAAAGTTTGACAGATATGGTCAAAGGTCAAGACCTGGCACTTAAAAAGGTCAGAGACATTAGGCATGACCTCATTGTTCACACACAACTGAGGTTGTCAATGCTCTTTGAAATAATCTATTCTAAAGATGCTGGAGCTGAGTTTGCCACCTTTAGCCCCAGGGAGTTCTGTGTTCACGAAGCTTCTGCATCACTTCCTGACTCTTCTTGCCCCACACATTTCTAAGATGCCCACATATTCACCAAGTGCCCTACTTAAATCTTTTTAGGAATCTCATGGGATAATCCTCATTTATGAAAACCTCAACTTCTCAGTTTGAGAAAAGGGCATGAGGAAAGAAATCTGCCAGATTTAAAATCGTGTTTCTGCACAGTCTCTGTAGGCTGAGCAGGAAAGAATGGAACAAGCAAAAAACGTATGGCTTGACTTGACTCTGAATTTAAACATGCATGAAAAGAAGACTCTACCTTATTTCATTAATTTGTTCAATGGTATGTACTAAGTGCCCACTCTAGCTCAGGCTCTGAGCCAGATACTGTGATGACAGACAAGCAGGAGACACAGACCCTTTCCTAGAGGACCTGTCAGAATGGGGATGGGTTAGAAGTACAAGCAATAGACCACTATTAAATAGCACCATGAGAGCTTCTACCATTATGGGAACTAGTGTGTTCATTTAATTAGTAAGCATTTCCTCAGCATCTGCTATGAGCTTGGCTTTCTGTTGAATAGTGGCCTGTAAGGATTATAAATAAACCATTAGTGCTCTCAAGAGACTTTCAACTTTCAGTGAAAAAAAGATACTCAGACAAACAATGATGTTACAAAGTAAAATATACTATCAAGGAAGGAATTCCAGGAGGCCTATTATTGATCCATCTTATCTCTGAGATAATAATTCCCCTATATACATTAAAATAATTTGATGACTTTCCTCACTTGACAAGCCATACTTTGCTCATACCATCTATATACGGCAAAGAGAAAAAGGATAAGATAAAGTTATAAACTATGTTTCAGGAGTACCGGATTATGTTCTCCACTTGTTCCTAAATAGCTGTGTGGCTGTACAGGTCAACTTTAATAGTCAGCACTTCAGTGTCTTTGGCACTGGCATTCAGAGGCAGAACGTCATCCTGGAGGACACTAATGAGAACTGGCCAAGATCTCTGCCTTGCAAGAACTAGGTCATGCATACAACAATGCCTACCCCCAGTGCATCTAAAATATAGCTGCAGGTCAGTATCACTAGAGAGCTCCTTAAAAATATAGGTGCTGAGTACATCCAAGGAATACTCTTCAATATCTGTCGTGACGCCAAGAATCTGTATTGAATACATTTCCTGGGTAATTCTGATGTACCACTTGCTTGGAATCACAGTCCTGTAGTTTGAACACCAAACTCTGGCATGGCATTAAAGACCTTTCATAATCTGGCCCCAGTGTTTCTCCCTAGAGAGGCCTTGTATTACAGCCATGCCTTTCTCCCACCCCAGTACTCATAAATAACCTGAACTCCAGGCTCACTTTTGCTCTCTGCTGCTTTTACACATGCTGTTTGACCTTCCTGGGAAATACACTGAAAAGTATGACTCCTCTTTCTGTGGTATAACCCAGGTTTCTCTCGCCTGGGATGTCATTGCCGGCTTCCTGAGCCACGTTCAGCTCCTCCTTCTCTGTACTTCCAGGGAGCACGCGTTATAGAAACCTGGAGTATAAACACATTTCTCCCTGCCAGATGATAAGCACCATGGCTATCTTCATTTGCCTCAGTATCAAAATGCCTAATAGTTATTCTGGAAATATAGTAGGCATTCAGTATATGACTGTGAGCTGCATGAATAGAACTTGGGAGAAGGTAGGCAATTATCAAAATGAAGGCATAACATCAAAGTAGGAATTTAGTCATTGGAGTGTTTTAATATCAATCTTCGGAAAACTGGGGAGTTGAATAGTTTATTCAGACAGGGTAGAACCACTTATAAGCTGAGTCTTTTATTAAGATGTGGTTCAAAGAAACATTAATAAAACTTTGGATCTGACTTAACCAGTGCTTTGCAAACACAACCTGTTCTATAAACAATTTATAGGTGCTTAGGTAGGTGCTTAGGTAGTTCTCAAATGACCCTAGAAAGTGAAAAATAATAATAATAATAAGAGCAGAAAGATACCCAAGTCATTTAATGGAAAATGTGTGATCTATATTTTCCTCTCCTTTCTCAGCTAGGTCTTGGTTGCATCTTTCTTCACCATAAAGAATTTCCTAACACTTGGATAATTATAAATCTTGTTGTAGCCCTTTGATATGAGAATCTTATGTCCAGGTAATTGTGGACTCCATGGTTTCCCTGGAATGATTTATCACAAAAAGGAACACATTAACTTTATGTTGTTATTGTCTTTCTTTTTAAAATTTTAGTATTTCATGCAGCACATTTAAGAGAAAATGTTGTATTTGTACTATAGAGAATGGACTAATTAATACCCAGAGTCAATGGCGGCAGGCCTAATCTTCAGTAGAACCATCCCCAGAACCACAGAACTATTTTTTTTTCATAATATATACTGAAATAGCACATTCACTGTACATGTGCGTGTAATAGTATGGGCATATCAGGGAGAGAAGGGCCGACTAGGAGACAGGATGTCTATGTGTGCATTCTAAAACTGCCACCAGACCCTTACACAAATTAAGCTCCCTGATTAAATATGCATGGCTTTCCGTATCAGTGACCGTGGCTCTTCTTTCTGTTATCATTAGTCTAGGTGTCCATTTGGCCCAGAATAAATGCACTGTCCACTTAGAATTCTTTCTCTTTTCAGCTAGTATAAGTTATTTATCCGTAAGCCAATGTAGGTAGATACATTTCATTTCATAGCTAATTATAACCAATTTATGATCCAAGCTCTGTGTTGAAAAGTTTAAAAGTAGACTCAGAGGGAGGTTCACAATTGATCAGCAATGTATGTCCCATGTGCAGGAGGTGGGGAATGGTGGTTCGCATTCTAGGTACTTGCCATCCCTGACACATATGCCCTTGTTACCGGGCATCACCAGATTCAGTCAGAGAACCAAAAATCATAGATTGGAAAAAGTACATTTAGCCTTGTATTAGCTGTTCTTGAATTTAAAGGTTACCAAAAAAAATATATATATATATATATTGATTCAATCAAGCATTTGATGTGGACATAAGTGAGAAATGCAATTTTATAAAATCTTAAAAATCAGGTAGCGTATGAAGAAAGGTTTCACATTTCCAAATGCATTATGAAGATAATGGGAACTTGAAGTAGCTCTAAAAGAAATGAATGAGGCAAAAGATAATTTTTTTGCAATAAACGTATAAAATGAAAGGTTTTGTGATTTGAACCATACCGTCTTCTCCTGAAAGAGAATGAGCACAGAATCTTGAGGCAATCAGGTGCAAGCATTTGTGAGCACCATCTTTTTTAAAAAAATCTTTGTTGTGTTGTTTTCTAATCATTTTAGAAGACCATTATCAGTAAACAATAGTGATGTTTTATTTTTGTAAACCATTAGGAAGCATAATAAGAATTAATGTAGGTAGTGAATTAATTACTTCTAAAACAAAAATACCAATAAGCATGCATTAGTAAGATTATTTAAAGTGATCTCAAAATATTAGTGTGTTTAATCATTCATTTATTACTTCTTATAATATGCATAGACATGCTAGATTTCAACATTTGATATAAAATATTTAGATGAGTATTGTTTCTTTTAATTTTTATAGTAGCCCTGAAAATAGATATTAGAATTTCACCCATTATGCAGGTGAATAGAATAGGAAGCAGATTCTGAAATGTTCAAAGTTCACTCAGCAAATGTGCAAGGTGAGAGCTGACCTCACCTAGACCTTTGGATCCTGAAGTCCAGACTTCTATTCCACAATGTTTTCCAGAATGTTTAAGGCACACACACACTTCAGAGAATAGATCTGCTTAGCATACAACCCTAGAAAATCTACTATAGATCATCTTCGGATGACAAATCTTTAAGATATAAATAAATTTCACTCTTTGTTTTCAATGATTAAAAAAGAATTGAAGACAGGTAAAGCTTTCATTAAATGTCTCTTGTTAATGCATAGTAAGTTGAAGCCAGTAGAAATACACAATCTGATTCAAGCACTATTTTTAACATAGTTTTATCTTACAAATAATTCATTTCTAAAATAATTTCTTGTCAAAGCCCCTGTGTCTCCCAGTCTTCCATGCTGTGATCCCCAGATGCAGGTCCAGCCGCCCTCTTCATGTTTAGCACCATATGTCCTAAACCAATTCTGTCCTTAGTAAAGAAAAGAGCCCTCGCAGAGTTATCCTAGTAATGCGGCATCAAGTCATCCTTTTGGAGGGGAACTGTCGTGTGTAGTAGAATCTAATAAACTTGGGTTTAAATATCAACTTAACATGTAGAAACTGTATCCTGAGACAAGTTATTGTTATCTCATCAACTTTTTTCCTCCAGTGAAGTTCCTACATAAAACTAAGAAGACATCAAATACTGATTAATATTAGTAGTCTCCCCTTGGTCTTCACACCATGATTCTCAAACAGAATTATCATTAATTTTTATAAGCCCATGGTTACTTATTAGACCATCTGCTTAGTACTTACTTTTCAGTCACCCCACATGGGATCTAAAGAAGCATCAGTAGAATTCTAGAGCAGAGCTCACCAGAACTTCTGTGTGGAATCTGTGCCCCTCTGCTTCCTGTATACCTCAGGTGTGTTCTGCTGAGGACTCTGCCAGTTGAGTATCACTGTGTCCTCAGACAGCATGTAGAGCCTGAGTCAGGAAAGAGATGAGAAATTTCCTTCTTTTGAAGGAAAGCCCATGTCCTGAGAGCATAATGAGCAAGGGGATAGTTACCTGCATCGATGTGAGACAGGCTGGCAGTTCCCACAGGTGGTCATGGAAAGGAGGTCAGATTTCACTCTGAGACCAGTGGGAAGCCGTGGTAGGTTTTAAGTGAGAGACAAGATCTGTTAAAATTCTCCCTCTGCCTTTTGTGGTTATGTGATTTGAGTCAATCCATACAAATGCTTGAAGCCTCAGTTCTTACAATGTAAAAGAGAGATTCTGATACCCCAGGAACTTAACCAACAGCATAATAGAACCACACCAGAGAATAAAGGCAGAAAGCATATGCAGCTTGTAAAGTCATATAAACAAATGTCGTAATGGCAGCAGTTACTAAAAGCCACCTCCTGACAAAATTATAAACCTGAAAGTAGAGATGAATAAGGGGCCCCTTGGTTTTTTTCTTCATTTTATTGTCTTTTACACTACATTCAGTTGGAAGGAATATGTTGCTATCACTTTTGACACCCCTTAGCCATGACTGAAGGTAGAGTGGAGGACAAACCCATTCAGAGAATAAAAGTGATTAGGGCTACAACATTGAACACAGGACCCAGGGAGTTTTGTAACATGTCAAAATGACCATATTTCTGAAGCTACTGAAAGAGTAGAGGTTACTTCTTTATCACTTGGAGATAAGATAGAGGAGATATTTCTTCATCAACACCCGGGGCTTTCCCCCAATCATTTATTCATTAATTCACGTGTTCCTTCACTCCACAAACTTCCCTGAGCATCTAGATGATATGTTAGACCCTCTGATTTCGCATCTGAAAAAGGACTAAAAATGATAGATAATATTTATATGCACACCTAAATATATTCCAGGTATTGAATTATAATTAACATATATTATCTTGTTTAATTTTTCCAATGTCCTTTGATATAGGCAGGTATTAGAAGTACTTACCTTTCACATGTAAGGGATTTTAAGGCCATAGACTTGCCTACATCACACAACTAAACAACATCAGAGCCAGGCTTGAATTCAGCTTTTTTTTACTTGAAAGCCAAAATTAGGAACACCACACTGCCACCCACTATGGTTCAAAGGAATGTAGAAGGTGAGAGCATGTGTTATTGTTCTAGCCGTCTGACGCGTGGTATCCAAGCTTGCCAGCTTCTCAGATGGCGTCTTTTTCTTCCTGACTCTTCCTGACTCCCACAGTCAGGCACCCACAGCTTCACTCTCTAGCTAATTTTCCCGTGGTGTAAGAAATTAAAAAAGCAAGCTATAAATAGATACAATAACTCCTAATTCCATGATATTCCATTAGGTTAGCTTGAATTAACAAGAGGTGTGTAGAGTAATGGTGGCGCTGGGGTCAGGCTGCTGCTGCACAGTCCTGGCTCCGTATCTTACCGGCCGTGTGTGTGATCTTTCTTATTTAAATTTGCCGTGCTCAGGACTAATAATAATACCTCTCTCACATTGTTGTTATGAGAATTCAAAGTTCTTCATACAATGATTGACACAGAACTAGTTCTCAATGCATATTTACTTCTAACATAGCTATTATTTACATGACGCAGTTGCTGCTCTAGCAGTTCCAGTCTCAGGCGAAAGCCCTAAATCAGCGGTGTCCAACTCATGGCCCGTGGGCCGCGTGTGGCCCAGGATGGCTATGAATGTGGCCCCCAAACCGTAAATACTTAAAACATTATGTGATTATTCTGTGATTACACGTTACAATGTCATGTAAAGTAAACATACGTATGCTCTTGCTATTTGTACACATGCGTGGCTTCAGATTTACAGCATTGTGCGGCTTCCAGTGTGTTATCTTCCAAGCGCAGACAGTAGACTTGACACCATCAGGCATTACATGTGCTTGTGGTGCCTTAGCGAGGCAGGAGTTATCAATGATATTTCAACCTACCCTTGCAACGTTAGGCATTTAATGTTATTCAGAAGTCAGGTGAGCATTCTTATTTGATTAATAAAGGTACTTCCATACCTTGGCGGTGCCTCGCACATCACCCGTGACACGTTACATCGGCGCTGCCCCTTGCCCTGCACCGGCCCCGAAGAGGGCTGTGGGAGGGCCCAGACCTTGCTTTCTATTTTCCTGCCAATTAATTTTCATAATAAAAGTAAATAAATTCTCTTACCTAGCATCATTTTTTTTAATCCCAGCATGGCTTCTACACCATCTCAAAAGAAAAAAGAACCCCAAAAAAGAAAAATTACAGATGAAGGATGCTTGCTCAATGAAAAGTGGACAGATGACTGTTTTTTGTTGAGGCCAATAGTAAGGCACTCTGCTTAATTTCTAGGGAATTTGTACAAGTTTTCAAAGGCTGCGATTTGTAAAGACTTTACATGCAAAAACATGCTGCCAAATTCAATGCGTGTGAAGGATTGCATTGTAAGGATGAAATAGCAGAACTGAAAAAAAGTCTGTCTTCTTGACAAAATTTTTTTCAAAAAGTTACAACTCAGGTGGATTCCACTGTAAAGGCTAGTTATGTGGTAGCATATTTAATAGCAAAAAAATCAAAACCATTTACTGACTGTGAGTTTATTAAGCAATGCAAAGAAAACATGGCAGATATAATTTTCCCTGAAAAAAGGGGGGATATTACTAAGTTCCGTTTGTCTCACCAGACGATGGCCAGATGAACTGAAGAAATTGAGGGTGGGGGGTAGGAGGTGGTGATGGGTGGTGATGGGGAAACTGGGGGTGGGAAAATGTTGACCAAAAAAAAAAAGGGGGAGGCAAAGAATAGTATAGGAAATTGAGAAGCCAAAGAATTGATATGTACAACACATAAATATGAGCTAAGAGGTGTGGGGATGATGGGATGGGGTGCAGGGTGGAGGGGATAATGAGGAGGGAAAAAGTGGGACAACTGTAATAGCATACTCAATAAAATACACAAAAATAAAGAAACTGGAAAATCTGTTGAAAGATGTTTGGAGAGTAAAGCTGCTAATTTTAAATTTTATGCTTTGGAGATGGATGATAGCACTGATACCACAGACATGGCTCAACTTGCCATTTTTATTAGAGATATTGATGACGAATATAATACCACTGAAGAAATGGCTACTTTAGTGCCATTAAAAGACCCCACTAAATGAAGAGATTTATAAGAAGCAGTAAAAAACTATGTTAAGTGATTTTCTTTGTCCGTTGTCAGCATATCTGGTATAGTTACTGACAGTGCCCGGGTGACGGCAGGTAAAAGAGAGAGACTCGGAAAATGAATAGAAGGAGATGCAACTTCTGCCCAAAACTCACGTTTGATGAAGTGTTACTGCATAGTACATCAAGAAAATTTATGCACAAAAGCTTTAAAAATGGATAACATCATGCAAATCATCATCAAGACTATGAATTTCATAAGAACCAAGAGATTGAATCATCGCCAATTCCAGGAATTCCTTGAAAGTATTGATGCTGACTCTGGTGACATCATTTACTTTTCAGAAGTAAGAGGGCTAAGTCAGGGCCAAATAGTGAAAAGATTTTATGATTTGCGACGTTATCAAGTCGTTTGTGATATGAGGAAACAAATTTGTGCCAGAACTTTATGATGAAAACTGGCTTACAGATTTAACATTTTAGTAGATTTAACTGCTCATTTAAATGAGTTAAACATGCATCTTCAAGGTGAAAACCAACTTATCATTACCATGTTTCAAACCATAACAGTGTTCCAAATGAAACTCGAACTATGGCAAGCTCAAATTAAGGCAAACAATTTTATGCATTTTGACATGTTAGCTAAATACAGTCCTGTGAACAGCAAAAACTATGCAGCCTTGCTTTTTGATTTGATACAAGAATTTGAAAACAGATTTCAAGATTTCCAGGAAAATAATCAATATTTTGCTATATTTGTGACTCCATCCTCAGTCGACATAAATGTTACCTGCCAATTTTCAAATGGAATGCAATCTGACATTCAACTTAAAGAAAAATTTTATCATATCTCTTTACTGGACTTTTATAAGTCCTGTCTTCTCAGAAACAAATAACCCTTGCTTCACAATCGCGCCTGATCATGTCATCACTATTTGGCAGCATCTGCATTTGCGAGCAACTATTTTCAAGAGTAAAATTAGTACAAAAATATCAGATGAGCACCTTGAGAAGTCACTGAGAATACATCTACTTCTATCAAACCAGATATTGATGCACTAATTTCTCAGATACAACATCAAACATCTCATTAGTTTTATGTTGCCCTCTTTTCTTTTATAATAAAAATATTTAAAAAAACGAATGATGTTTTAGTACTTAGATATGCTGATTTTCTGTATTAGTGATTAGAAACTTAGGACCTGTTTGACGATTTTAAAAGATTATTTTAAAAGGGTTTCTGCGTAATTAGGGTTGTTATGTGAAGATTTCTTTGTTTATCTATGCACAGACCCTTTTTCTGCTCATCAGTTTTCATTAGTGTTTGTATATTTAAGTGTGGCCCAAGACAACTCTTCTTCCAGTGTGGCCCAGAAATACCAAAAGGTTGGACACCCCTGCTCTAAATGATTCTTTCTTCCAGGTGCTATCCTTATGCCTTATTTATCCTCAATACCAAAAGCGTGAAATCTCACCTGTTGAATTATTATCCTTCCACAGCCCACATTTATGTGCTTTCCGGAATGTGAGAATAATCATTCAGTAAATACTGACTCTATATGCTGTACGTGACAGGTATTAGGTATATATGAGAAGATGGATCTCTGCTTTCAAGAGGTACAGGGTTTAATGAATGCTGGGTGACCATTTGGTTATTTGTCAAGCCTTCTGTGAAGGGACTTGTGGAATGGTGGGGCAGTTGCAATAATTGAACTCCAGACTCTTATGTTGGAGAATCCCCTTTCTATCTGACAAGCTGGGTCAGGTATATGATAAATTAAAACTTGGTAATGTGAGAAGAGACCAGGTTTTGGTGTTTGAGACCTGAGTTCAAATTTTTGGTCTACTTTTGAGGAGCCATAACCTTGGGTCAGTTATTTAACTTTGAACCTTTATCTTCTGTAGAGGGGAGACTTTATAAAATGAAAAAGACTAACAGAGGTATTATGAAGATAAGTCACAGCACACGCCAAGCACATAGCACAGTTTGTGGCACTAAGTGGGGCCTGAACCAATGCCAGCTGGCTGTGGCAGCAGCTAGCGGTATCGATAATGCAATGAGGAGGAGTGGCTGCAGTTATAGCAGCAGATGTGGCAACAACTTTTTGTTTGTTTTTTGTTCAGAGGCTACCTTTATAATGGTAATGGGTTATTTTAAAATTCAAAGTCCATTCTAGAGGTAAAGTAAAATGATAGTGGGTGTCCCTGTAATTAATGGTATTTTTTTTTTAGCATTTCAGTTTGATTATAAATAGAATAGAAGATGCCTTCTGTGGTGAATAACATGTCTTTCAAGTTTTCTAGATTTATGAATTTAGCCCATATGAAATTAATTATTGTGGGTGTATTACATGGATGCGAAACATCTGGAATAATAGGATTTTATTGTTAATAGAGCTCTCAGGGGCTCATGACAAACGCTCTTATAATAGCAACATATGCTGCCAGTTTAATGAGAACCATCTCTGACAATTAATGGTTCTGTGCTTTCAGCAAATTACATATTTTCAAATTTTATATTCTTTATTTTTATTTTTATAGTTTCAGTTTGTGATTTGTGGGAAATTAAAGCCAGAGTTCCTTACAGAGGGAGAAAATGTCTATTGAATGTGTACTATATGAGAGCATTATGTTACATATTTTATGTATGTGAGTATATGTGAACATATAATTACTTTTGAACCTCAAGCAATTAGGCATGACTTCATTTATAAACAAGAAGACTGAGTCATGGTGACGAAAATAACATCAATATGAGTGTCAAAATTAGAATTAAAGGTTATGTTTGTCTGTTCTTTATTCATTAGAAGAAGAGAAAATAGAGTGTTTATTGCATAAAAGATCCCTTTCCTTATAAATCAAATTTCTGCTCTTAATATGTTCTTCAACTTTATACACAATAACCTTTCAGTGATCCTTGGGTCATAGTGAGCTTAAATTGATGTGTGTAAGGGATTGATAAAGAAATCTGTGAATTTAAAGCTTTGACATATTTTTTAACCTAATCTGTGCATAATGCAAGATCAAGAGCCAGGGGATATATCCAGGAAAAGAGTGTACTGGTTTTCTCATTCTTTTGGTGCAGGAAAAAGAAAGTTTTATTGAGTACCAACTGTGCACAAGCTGTATGTTGTTATTTGATAACCTAATGTTCTAAAGGGGAAGGTTCTGCTTGGACCCCCACTCACCCTGTTTCCTCCCCCCACCCCACCATGTCTGTTTCAGCTATAATATATGTCTCAAATATATTGCTGATTAAAAATAAATACCATTGATCTATTTTAGGTAAATAACATGAACATTTTTTAGAAGCAACAAAAAGAGAACGTAATGCAGCAGTCATACCAGAAAATGTGATTAAGAAAGGAAAAATGTCAGACATGCCATTTTACCTAGAAATCAGAATTAGCCATTTTCATATTATATTAATCTCTACTTAGCCATAACTATCTTTACATAGATTAGAGGCAAAAATTCTTATCACAATACTCTGTTATTATGATCAGGCATGCGTATTATTTGAAATCACTCTGTTTAATTATTCAAATGTTAATTATTACTTTCTCCCCTCACAGGAATGTAAGTTCCATGAGAGCAATTACCTTTCTGAATATCCAAAGACTAGAGTGGTACAAGCACATATTTGGCATTCAACAAATATGTATTAAATGAATGAATGAATGAATGGCTACCTGCATTTCCACAAAGGCTAACTTCAAACTTATATCACATATTCATTCACTATACCATCACTTAGGAATGTATTCTGTGTGCCCATGTGGGTATATCTACATATTATACGCACATATGTGTACACAAAGGAAAGGCAAAATTGCATAGCAGCCAAGTTTTTAAACTCAGAATAGTATCTGGACCTTCTGTTATATGAACCCAGAAAGGTTCTCAGCTTCTCTGAGCCTCCTTTATTTCATCTGATAAAACACTGATGGTACATGCCAATTCCATCCTGCCTCAACAGTAACATGCACTCTACTGTTTCAGCCCTGACTCATCCCTGAGCCTCTAAGAATCTGACCTAGTATTAAAACACGTGACTCTCTTCTATAAAACATGACATCTAAATGTAGTTTGTGGATTGCACACCAGATGCTCAGGTGCATGTTTAAGAGCAAAACTTGTCATTTTCAGGAGCTCTAATACATGGCAGTTATCTGTCCACTGCCAGGTGCAATTGTGCTTCCAGACTGGTTTCTGTCTGCCTCTTTTCCCTACTGAGAGAGGGCCTGTTACTAAGGACTCTGGCTTGCTGTGGGCCTGGCGCCTTCACTATGGTCCTGCCAGCCCCTTCCCAAGAGCCTGGGTCCTGCTTTCTGCTTTCTGGGTGTTGCATCAGGATCTCCGAGTCTTGGCTAACCTTCAGATGACCCCAAATGCCATCATATAACATCTTACATCTAATGCCTTAGATTATCTCAAGTCGAACTTATTTCTCAACTCTTCTGAATCTCCCAAATTGAATTGTTGGGCCCTATCTATCCACCTGTTCTGGTGAATTTTTCTCTGTTAGCACACTGTACTCACTACTGATTCAGTGCTTTGTGAAGAAGAAAAGGTAAATATAAAGTGTGTAACATCTTATTTGTATCTGCGGGTATTCAAATCAAATCTAACAGGAGCCACTGAACACCCTTGTAACATAAACTTTCCTTGAGATGTGAAGAGTTTAATTTTCAAAGTCAATTGCAAACAGTCTCCATTAATTATGAAATATGTCGTGCATTCATAGCTCAAATGGGTATTTTCTGCTTTTGCAATGTAAGCTAAATACAATAAATGATACACAAGTTTTTTTTACTAATGATAAAAATTATCCCATAATAAACTTTAGCTCAAGATATTCCTACATATCAAGAGTGGAGCCACATTATAAAGTTGCTCTGGATTCCATGTAAGATCCAAAGACCCTTTAAAAATTGGGGTGGTAAGCATTCCTAATATAATAAAAAGTAGCTAAATATGTTTTCACTTTGTTGACTACTTCCCCCACAAAAGAAAATAAGACCATTAAACTAAATAAAACCAGGTTATATTCATTATTATTTATTGAATAACTTAATCCTTGATAAATTCCTATATACCAGCACCATATCTGGTACCTGGCAAGTGCTCAGTAAATGTTGTTTGAGTGAAAGAATGTCAGGACTGACCTTATTTCTCATGGGTCACAGGAGCTAAGAAAGACGAAGGTCAGAAATAATGAGACTTCACTACCTCATGGCCACAGTGAGAATTATGGAAGTGCTTTAGAAGTGAGTTATTTGAAGCTCAGTGGGAAAAGATTCTTCATCTTCCCAGATCTCTGCTGTCACTTTACAAAGAGAAATAAAGACTTATCTTGATGACAAGGGACATTTGGGGATAAAGATGCCAAATACGGTCTGAGTCTGGAGCTCTCAGAGGGCAGAGGGTAAAACAGTTTGAATAACAGAAGAGTCAGTCTTTAGGATTCTACACAGAGGCTCACAAAGATGTATAAAACTCTTGGGATTTGATTTTACTTTTTAGGGTTTTCTATTCTGTTCTTGTATGTGCTGTCACTGAGTGGAACAGAAAGGAAACCCAGCGGAATGTTCAGGTTGTATAGTTTTTCCTTTTTATTTTTTTAAAGAGAAAAGGAAGAAGGTCATGGAAGTCTTGTGAGAAAGATGCTTTATTTCTGATAAAAATATCTATACAGTGTTTTGAAATAAAATGTAGAACCTGTTCATCTTCCTTGGGCAGCTTATAGGGTACAAAGAATTTGAAGACAGTCTTTGAGCGTCTGAGGAAGGGAAGAAGTCGACTATCTCTGTAAAGTATGAAAGCTCCTCATCCACTTATTCCCCTATTGCCTTATAAGAGGTAACATATAAAAGTCATTAATGACAGAGCCCTTACCTTCTAAAGGAAATGGAAAGGAGGCAACATGGACCGTGTGTCCACAGCCTGTCCAACACTATGATAAACACGTCACAGTCCTACCTTGCTTAGTGCCCGCAAAGACCCTGTGTAGTGGATGCAATTACCTTGTTTTACAAATAGGAAAACTAAGACTCCAGACATTGAAGAGATTTGTCTTTTGCTCTGCCTGTTTCTTGTCAACCACTGTTAGTGCCGATTGCCCTGGAAGCTTCCAGTCCTTACCTGTCAGAGTTAGCCCTTCCCTCCTCGGAGGCATCACTGGGTTTTGTACGTGCGTTTAACATAATATCTCTGCATTCGAATGGATTTCTTTTCAGTATTTATTTTCCCGTACTAAAGTATAAGTCTCTATATACTAAAGATTTCAGTTTTTATCTCTATATTCTTTTCACCTACCATAGAAATGTTTAGTTTCTGAAGTAAATACCACATAGCCAATTTGGCATGAAGTCAGAATTTAAATTTAACATCTTTTTGATTCAGAAATCATGCATTTTTCACTGTACTGTGATGCTGAAACTTGAAGACAAACAGAAAGACTAAAACAATTACTTTATTATATAGTACACTTAAGTCACATAATCATATCCAATTTACACACTTAATATAAATATGCCAGGATTAAGCACCAGGCAGGCAATTCATAGGCAGTGCAAATCCAGACAATATGAAGCCCATGAAGAGTATACACCTCACAGGATAAGTATATGAATGCTCCTTTTGATTTACAAAATTTATTATTACTATTATTATACAACTACTATAAGATAGGCCTCTGGGGAGGTGGAAAGATGAAAGCCACAGGACTCCCATTCCTCCTAAGTTTTCAGGTAATGTGATACAAGGAAGGGCGCACGTGCTGCAGTGTATTGGACTGGGCGTTTTTTATGTCAGAACCGTAGTTCCTCATATCTAAATCGGTGCTGAGACTACTCCTCACAATCATCAGAATTAAAACAGGTAACATATGTTATTGAGCCTAGTGCCTAACATAGTTGAAGATTAAACAATCAATAGTGTTCTTCATCTCAGACGTAAACGTGAATGTGAATATGCATATAGACTTGCATTAGACATTCTAAATGGGGGGTAGGTGAGATTTCTTTCCCCAGGAGACATCTGGCTATTTTTGGAGATGCTTTTAGTGAGGGGTGTGCTACTGGCATCTAGTGAATAGAAACCAAAGGTATTGTTAAACATTTGCCAGTGCACAGAACAGTCACTCACAACCAAGAATTAAAGAATTACCTAGACTGAAATGTCATGGCTATAAATGTAGGTACAAATATACACGTAGATATAAAAAATACTAGGTGTCACAAGCATCAGGTTTAGTTCGGTGACAGTGTGGAGGTGGAAAAGGAATGAATCCTGGCTCTGAATCTGAGAAGAACTTATAAAATGTCAGGATTTATCTGGGCTTGGGGATGAAACAAGAGAGAGAGAGAGAGGAAGAGAGAGAAAGAGAGCGCAAGCAAATGGAGTTTTAGAAGGGACTTGATTAATGGGAAAAAGAGTCTTTTGGGGACTAGAATAAACAAAACAATTTTCCAATCAAGTGGCCAAATCTGGAAAAATAAGGGGGGACTTAGAAGGATTATATAATAAAGATGATGGCATTGGAGACACAACTGTGTGCAAGAATACAAAATGAGGATGACGGTATGAGAGAAAGGACAGGAAACAGATAGAAGGAATACATAAAGAACAAACATTGTATTTCTTCATTTATTAAAATGCATTGAGTGTCTCATGTATACCAGGAACTTAGCTAGGCAATAGACATAAAAATATAAACAAGGCATGGTTCCTAAATTCATAAAGGAAAAACCTGTAAAACTTGGCAATGGAATGTATATATTGAAGAAAAATAAGTTGGAGATTAAGGATGAACAGAAATCATCTTTGATATTAGAGAAAAATATGGTTTATTTTATTCATGATGCTCTTTTCTCCTCAACATGATTTCCCAATAATAAGTCTGAGGCACTAGTCATTAATCTATGTTAGACACTGGGCTCAATAACATGTTATCTGTTTTAATATTCATGATGATTCTGAAGAGCATTTTAGCATCAATTTGGACACAAGGAAAAGTACAGCTCAGAGAGATCCGAACGAGGTCACTAATTTACTGTGTGAACCTGAACGAGGTCCTTAACCTCTCAGATTTTCATTTGGTTATTTGTAGAACATAGGTACCAGTGCTTCCTATGAGAATTAAACAGCCTCAGTAAGTACAAATTCAAACATATACATAAAAAGTAGTGTTATTATTACTCATATTCTAGACCTATAGCCACTTTCATAAAGCATTTTAATAATGTGCTTTCTAAAAAATTACTTAGGTGATTTTAAGCCTTGACTACTTAGAAAATTGTGATTTTTCTAACCACATTTTACAGGTATCAAAAGTTCAACTTTTCTTGGTATTCAAGTGAAACAAGCCTACTATAATTTTAATATACATAATTTAGTCATTTTTAATAAATGTATTTTACTCAGTAGCAGCTTGGCTTATAGTATCTGGGATAACAGATGCTGAAGGGATAAAAACTAATCCTTGCCAAAGCTTTGTCAAACAATAAGGGCGTACTTTACTTCAGGAGGTTTATACCATGAGGTGACAGAAACAAAAACACTTATGACACGAAATAATCACAAACAGTTCTGGTTCTCTAGTTACCCCTCCACATGTGTTTGGAAATAGGACTGGCTTCACAGGAATTCAGAAAGCCGCTGGTTCCTTGGACATTGTAACATTTAACTATGGTAAATAGTAACCACCACTTCTTGAGTTAGAAGACTTCTAAGCACTGTTTTATAGATTTCTTTTAAATTTAACCTTAAGAATCAACACACAATTCAGGGATCATTATCTCCATTACACAGATAAAGAAAGAGAAATTGAGAGGATGAGGTGACTTGCCTTAGGACACAATAGCAGGTGATTGACATCCTGGATTTTAATTCTGTCATCTAGTATATATTCACCTCACGTATCATTGAAGAGTTTTATTCTAGTTCCCTTTTCTGAATTCCTGGGGTAGGAGAGTCTTCTGGCCCAGGTGGAGGAGCAGATAATGTGGCCAGAGTGACCTTTAAGACTCCTAGTCATTAAGAACGAGTAAGAAGGAGGTAAGAATAATGAACAGAAGTGAACACAGCGTAAGTGACCACAGAAGTGAGCACCATTTAGTATTATAATTTTTGAAAAAAAGAGAGTGTAATTTGTATTAAAGTAGATTAACACTCACTGAGGACTCAGTGTATTGTAAGGTACAGTCTTGGGTGGGTGTTTTACATTTATTTATAGATGAGAAAACTAAGGCTGTGGGATTTCAAGAGGATTGACTAAGGTCACTCAGGGTTCAGGGATTCAAACAAAATTCAACTTCCAAATCTTCATTGTTTTTTTTATGCTGCATTGCCTTGTGCAGAATTAAAAAAAAAAAAAGACATGGAAGTGAAGAATGCAGGGCAGTAATATTTTACCTAAATGGAAGGAAGAATTCTGACCAGTTGGCACCATTCTATAATAAAAGATAAGCCTTTGACATAGTGATCTGTGTCCTTGGAAGCATTCAAGTTGAAACTGATAGAATAGATATGGTAGTGGTGGTAGAGAAACGATTCTTACTCTTGGTGAGTTGTTAGAGTGATATTCCCTTCTACTGTTCTAGAAATGTATGAATAATTTGGAAAGGTGGTACATACCACACAGTTTCCTGAGAATTACCTACCCATTTCTGTTGTTAAAAGGGTTGACGCATTGGGAATGAAGGGTTTGCATGCATTGATCATTGATGTTGAGTTAACGTGATTCTTCAGAACTGTAATTACTCTCGATGCCAGTTTGGACACCCAACATTATTAGTTGAACTAACAGATAAGTGTTATGTTCTTCAAAGGACATATCGGTCAGGGACTTTTTCTATCTTCTGCTTCTCCCATTGGAGTAGCAAAACTATGAATAGAACCAATCTGAAGTCAGATACAGAGAAGGACATAGGTGGCATGTTATGGAGCAATATCAAGCTTGAAGGAGACTGAAATCAGGAGCCAAATCAAAGTAGGGGACATCAGAATCCAAGGGATAATCAGAAATTAGACTGAACATGGATCAGTGAATCCAACTCAATTCAACAAATATGCAGTGAGTGCATCTGATGTGTTGAGCACCATGCTAGGTGCTGATGAAATAGAGAAAAGTTACAAAAATGAATTTGCCTTTGAAGATCTAATAGTCTAGTGGAAAGATATGCTTATAAAAAGCAATTAAAATAGATTGCAATAAAATGGCATCATATGACATATAGTCTGTTATTTCTTGCTTTTTCATTCAATATTATGTTGCTAAAATTCATCCATGGTGCTTTGTGTGATTAAAGTTTATTCTTCTTCATTACCAAATAATTACATCATGTGATTATATTACAACTTCAATCTCAAAGATAATACAAAATAAGTGGTATATTGCTAAAGAATAATAACACATATACTTACTACATAATAAAATGAAGAGGATTATAAACATAATTTTAGGATAGTGATACAGCTGGGATAATTTAAAAAAATTTTTTTATTGTTGTTCAATTACAGCTGTCCAAATTTTCCCCCCATTACTCTCCCCGACTCTACCCACCCCAACCTCCCACAATCAATCCTCCCCCACCCCGATTGTCCTTGTCCATGGGTTCCTTATACATGTTCCTTTACTTGACCCTTCCTCTTCTTTCCCCCATCATCCCTCTTCCCTCTCCCCTCTGGTCACTGTCAGTTGAGATAAAAAAATTTCTAAAAAGAACTAGGAAGAAGCACATAAATAGGTACAGTGATAGTTGTAATGCTCTAGCTATTAAGTATGATTGTTGGTTCATAGCTATTTATTTTCTTATAATGCTTCAGAATATATATATATGTATATACATATATCCATATATACAATCACATTATTTGTATGATTTAATACATAAAGACATATGCACATGGAATACAATGACCCTAAGAAAGTAGGAGGAATAACTTACCTTGGTTAGGGGAATGGCAGATGAGATTTTTAAAAAGGAAGATTTCTAAAGCATGTTGTATCTCAACTGGTTTTCTGAGGAATGTATGAATGTTTACCTCATTCAGATAGAAAGGGCATTTCAGGCAAATGAAAGGAGCACCTGACCTGGAAGTCTTTTGTACATTTCTGTATATTTATCATTCCCTGTGTCCCTATCAGCATTATATATATTTGTTAAATAAATGAACATGTTTAGGACTGAAGGGCTGATAGAGTGTAGCGTGTGGGCGTGTGCACGTGGGAACGCAAAGGAGAATGAGCTTAGAGCAGCATAAAGCGGCGGCCTAAAACGTTCCGACTGCTATGCAAAGGATTTTAAGAAAGTAATATGGTTTTTTAAGTACAGGAATGACAAATTTGGACTTGAATGGTAGACCAATCTGGCAAAAATATGAAGGATGGCTTGGAGGTGCAAGGTGGGACCCTATAAAAGAAGGAGGGAGGCCAGTTAAGAGGTGGTGAACCAGTCCCAGCCAGAAGCGAAAAGGCAGAGGACAACATGACACGGGATAACAGCCGTGGGAACGGCCAGTAGGGAATTTTCAGGTTGTTAATGAGGAGCCAGGCAAGAGGGCAGTTTCATTGCCATGAGTCTAGAAAAAAAGTCACCAATATCTGTAATGTATTTGACTTTTTTTTTTTTTTGGTATATGAGATAAAGCAACGGTTTTCAAAAATGACTCTGAAAGCATAAAGTGAACTTTTTGGCTTTGTATTTTTTAAACTCTGTCAGGGTCCCAGTACACATTTATTTATTTATACCATAAATATTGGATATTTGCTCTGGTGGGTGCAAATATCCTCCCTTTATAATGGAGGTACTCATCCCCCCAGGCATTGGGAGTGGAGGCAGCTGGGAGCTCTCACCTGAGCCCCTCTCTGCAAATTGCCATCAGCTAAAGAGATCTGCTTTGTTCCAATCACACGCACTCTCAGGGAACAGCCTAACCTTAATGACTGGCTAGTGAGTCAAAGTCCTCACTTTCGCCTCAGGGCGGGATGACTCTGAAAGGCGATTTTAATTCTAGAATTCCCCTTGGGATGGAATGAAACCCTTAGTTCAAATGCACCATAACTCAACTCCTCTTTCAGCTCCATGTTACTTCCTTTGCTCATTCACAGCTATTGATCCCTCTCCGATAAACTTCCTGCACACAAATTCCCATCTCAGAGTTTGTTTCTCATGGGCTCCTGCTAAATCTCCTGCCGAATGTCTGGCACAGAGGACTAATTCTCAAGAATAATTCTTGAGGCCCTGAATAGCTGTAAAGATAAAAGTTAAAGCAGGACTGACATTTAAGGGGGTGTGAAAGTAGATGATGGTGTTTTCTGCAGTGCTTGAATGGTAGATTGGTATCCTTGAGAGGCAGACTGGAAACATCACAGCAGTTGCATGAAGGCATAACAGCCATTTTCAACCATTGGGGTAGTACACTGTTATCTCTTTAAGAACGGAAGAGATATGCTATAGGGATTGGCAACATTTTCTGTCCACAGACTTGGGTGCAGTCTTAGTTATCACTCTGTAGAGGATTTACTGTGCCTCAAAGCTTTAATCTTAGAAAACATTGATTTACTCTTCAAAAATTTTATGGGCTTCTGTCAACCTCCAGGCTGTGGAGAGTTTAACTTTGGCCTTTCTACCTATATATACAAGGCAGCAAAGGGAATCATATTAAAGGCAGGACGAGTTCATGGTTTTAAGGTAAGAGAGTCACTTTATTTTGATATGATAGCCCACAAAACAAAATTAAATAAAGAATCATATTTATTGGCTAATTGTGTGGGCTTTTATAGCCTAAGGTGGATTGACAACATTCTTACTCACAGAAGTCCAGACTGGAATTTAAATGACAACACAAAAACTTGCCAATTAATAATTTGAAAATAAATACAATATTTGAAACTGTCCTTTCCCAACAACATGCACACACCTACTGATATTTAGAAATAACAAAAAAAGAAAATTTTCTTAGTTTTCCTTTTGCTCATAGCTTTTTAAAAATGTTTAAGAAGAAAAACTCAGCTCCTACAATGAGAGCTATTATACAACAACAAAAGTTACTATTATTTGTTGACATAAATAAAAACAAAAGCAAAACAAAATACATGAAAGTTTGTACTTTATAAAAACAAGCCTGGATTTCTACTACCATCCTCTGTTTACTAGATGTTTGCACTTGCTTACATTACTCGACTTTATCTCAGTTTTCTCATCTGTAAAATGGGAATGATAAACAATTTCTACTAGGTTCTGTGATAATCATGTAAGCTGATGTACATAAAGTTTGTAGAATGGGGAAGGACACATAGTAGGCCTTCAACTGTAGTTATCTTGAGTAGGTTCTTAAGATACTTTAAGTATAAGCATGGAAACAAATTCAAGAGCAGATGTACAAACAGGGATTTCTGGCAAATTTCTTAATATAATACACTTCAGGGGGTAGGTACTGGAAAAAACCTGTGGCTTCTAGTTTTTGACTGGTGCTTAAATTTTTGTGACCATAAGAGCTTTAGCATTTCAATGTAAGTCACTGGCTTTTATGAAAACAGAGCTAGGCTGGGAAAAGAGTAATACAGTGCGAAAGGAAGGGCACTAGGTGAGCAATACTGGCCCCTGAGTGGTTATTCCAGTTCTGCCACCAAATGGCTTTGAGATCTCAAGGAGGTCGCTATATCTCTGTGAGCTACAACTTCCTCATACGTAAAACTAGGTACTAAATGGATTTTTTTCCAATACTTTATTTTCAACATACATTGATTTGCTGATCCTCTATGAAGCTATATTAATTTATTTACTTTGGGAATTAGGAAACAGACACAGTCAATTCCATCATGGAATTTAGATTTTAGGGAGACTCGGAAGAGACATAGAAAGAAAAAGCCAAGCACTTCAGGTGCAAAAAGTACTTAAATGTACAGGGAGAAACACCTAACCTATTTGAGGGGTCTCAAAGAAGACTTTAAAGGTAGAGGGCAGATAGAAAGGAGAATAGATGTTTCAGAGTACACAAAGTCCTGGGAATTAGAGATTGTATAACAGAATCTAGAAGCTGAAACAAGTTTAGTTTGACTAGAACAGATTGCACAAACAAGGAAAGATGACAGGTACGAAGAGAAGTAAGACAACAGAATAATACATGTCCTTATTCATCTTAGCACTCAGTGTGTATTAACAGTCAGAAATGATTACGAGATTATCAAATACATACGACACATTGTACTGTTGTTATACCTTTCTATTTCATTTTGAACGAAAACTCTAAGAGCAAGCTTTCATGCAAGGTTATAGGGGAGACAAAAAGTCACTGGAGAGGTTAAGATTGGAAGGTACAACACCTAAAGCAAAAAAGAGACCTGTGAGAGGAGAGATCTCTGAACTGACTTTCATTTCTTGATTCTTTGAACAAATACTTATTGATCCACCTGTCATGTTCCAACTACTGCTCTAGCACCTGGGGATATGGCATCGAACAATACATTCAAAGTTCCCGTGTACACGGAGGTTGACAAGCACTATGCCTCTTGTACTTGGAAGCGTCTCATGAGCCGTTCATGGAAAGCAGTTTGGTAAAAGGAGATATCTCAGGAAGGGCTAATCTCTGCAAACTGGAATGCATATCTGAAAAATGGAAATCCCCCCTATTCTTCAAACAGCACTAAGTGTTCTATTTATTTATGACTACATGAAGGATAATTACGTATTCCAGTCACACTGAGATTGTGTGACAACACTGTCATCAGTATGCCATTTCACAAGAAAAAAAGAACTCTTCAATGTATACTCATGTTAACATGGCATTAGTATTACATTTAGTAAGTTTACCTAGTCATCCAAATTATACAAAAGCGAACATATAATGTTTAAAAATAGGGTTATCTTTTTCTTTCTTTGGGCCACTACAAAATGAATTTTTGTACTTTTAAGTGAAAAGGGCTCATAATATGAAGAAAATGCCAAATTTGGGTTATATAATGCTACAGAATACGTTCATTTTAATTGCAATTTTGGGAAGTATTAGAGACAGTACCCAGGAAGAAATCTGACTTAATGCTCTGAAAATAATTGTGCGAGGTATATACAATTTTTAAAGTTCAGGAGACCAGGTGTACAAAGAGGGATCCTGAGATAAAAACCAGGGTTTTAGGCTCATACTAGTGTTGAGACCATGTGCAGTTGTGGTTTTAGGAAAGTGATTCACACTGGCACTGACTTCCAAAAGAAGACAGAGCTTTTTTATTTTTCTGGGATCACATATTGAAAAACCATCAGATGAACCTGCATTTATAGGTCCAATATAGTAGAACTGACAGCAACTACGATTATAACTACAGTGGAAACAGTCCTTGACCACTATTACAGTACTAGTACTGACACTACTATTTCTGCTAGCCAAACCTTATAATTGATTATTACAGTAAAAATTATGTGTATTTATATGGTGTGTGTCAGCCATTATTGAAAACATTATATAGCACCCAGTATTCTAAGTACTATTCATGTATTTACTAATTTAATTCACAAAAAATACTGTAAGTAATATTATTTCCATTTCACTAATGAGGAAACTGAAACACATGAAAGTCAATAATTTTGCTTCAGATAACAAATTAGTGATTGATAGGGCCAGTATGTGATTTCAGACCACTGACTGCAGAACATATACTCAGAAAAAAAAAAAAAAAAATCATCCAGAGCTGACCAAAGATTGAATAAGCAAAGGGTGTTCTCTGCCCCTAAACACTTTCAGGTGGAGGCTAGCATGAACTCTTGGTGGAGGGCATGTAGATACTAGATAAGTATTTAAGGAAGATCACTTCCAGAGCTCTTTCTGATACCGAGAGGTTCTTATTCAATGTGAGCTACTCGAAGAGCAAGCTGGGTTTGCCAAATTACAAGTTCAAAAATAATATCGGACTGAGTCAGAGCCTGGCTCTTGCAATTTTACTAAATATGTATTTGGACGTGCTTAGAACTGTCTTCACCCCTCCTTTACAGCCATGGGGTCTCCTAGAGAGGCTCTGCATTGCATAGGTGCTAAAACACGGCCCGTCATTATTTTGCAGCTACTACCACCATCGGCAAAACCACTGTTACTAGACAATGCAGTAAACTGGAAAAAGCACTGGAACTGTAGCCCGGAGCTATCAGTTACAGCCTGAGCACATTAGGTGCTAAGGGATGTGACCATGGCCAAATAACACATACTTCTTTGGCTTTGCCTTATTTTTTAAATGGGAGTAACAATGATATCTACCTGCCCATATTGAAGAAAGGATTGTAGGGTCTAGAATCTCATTCTTAGAAACCCTTACCATGATAAAGAAAATTCCATTGAGTTATAGTTATCCCTTAACACCAACTATCACAAGCAACTGTAAGTATCCTAATTTTATCCTTTTTGAAGGCTTAAGATTGTTTCATCATCTTTTGTTAATTACAGTCCAACCACTTTTTGTCTGTTTGTTTCTTTAGAATCTTAAAGAGAAAAGAACAGATATTGGAAGAAATAACTATTCAGTTTCCAACATAAATGCAGAGTTTTGATTTATAAAATAAAAACACTTATCTTTTAAATGTTTTTCTTCTACCACCTGTTTTTTAGTGGAGGTTAAACATGAGATACAGGGCTTGGCACAAATAACGCCCCTTCTTTTACTACAAAATCATAAGGAAGTAATTCTGTGACATAACAATGTCACACTCCACACCATGTGACATTTTAGGTGAAATGCTCAAATTAAAACTATAAATTATTACACCCATATTATTGCCCTACCAACCTCATCAAGTAGGCCTTACTTCTGCTGGACTCTGTACTTTGCAATTAAAAGATATTTCCTCCACTGTTGCTGAGGGGACTCCAGAGCTGCTGGTGAATGATAACACCACTAAATCTTTGAGCTCCAACAAGATAAATCCTGGTACACAACTTGCTGACAAGCTGAAGTGAGGAGATAAAGGTGACAATAAACAGACATGAGGAAAATGTGTATTGCTTTGGGGGAAGGTTGTACCCGTCAATATATAGACAACGTTTTGTTTGGTTTGCTTTTTTCCCCCCTACATCACCCTTTGTAATATGGGTTCAAACACGCTTTCCAATAGTGGCTGTAGTGGGGTTAAGAATACATACAGTGATTCTGTTTCCTCCTTCCACTGTTCTGTTCGCTAAAAGAGGGAAGTAGAAGAGATAGGTCTGCCAATCTTATAGGATAACTGTCTTCATCAGATCTGGCCCATGTAACAAAATACCATAGACTGGGTAGTTTAAACAACCAAAATTTATTTTCTCACAGCTCTGGAGGTTAAAAGTCTAAGATGAAGGTGCCAAGGTGGTTGGTTCCTGGTGAAAGCTCTCTTCCTGGCTGGCAGATGGCTGCCTTCTTGCCGTGTCCTCACAGGGTAGGGAGAGAGCAAGAGAAAACAATCTCCCTGCTGTCTCTTCTTTTCATGTCACTAATCCCATCATGGGGATTCATCCTGATGACTTCGTCTAAGTCTAATTATATCCCAAGGGCTCCGTCTCCAAATACTATCACATAAGGGGTTAAAGCTTCAACATACAGATTTTAAGGAGACATATTCATTCTACGCTGAATTTGAACTTGGTGTAACTGATGGTTCCACTGTCTTTGTATAAGACAAGGAGACATTCTGTGCAAGGCTTTCTATCTTCTATATTTCGTTTTATGTTATATATCATTTTGGCTGATGTTTTATTTGTCCTGATGACTCACTCGGTTATACAATTCCTTTCAGAAAACACAAACAAAAAAATGCATTGTTAAATAACATCAGTCAAATCGGGGAGACTCAGTAGTTGAAATTAGAGTGTCTTGGATTAAGAAGCCAATATTTGATGTCTGAAGAAGACATTGCTTCTCCCACCCCACCCCCGAGAATGTTTTATTTAGGTTTGCTTCTCTAATAGTTTGTGGACAATCTAGGAATGAACAAAGCTCATTTCTTTGAAAAACAGCATGATATTTGAAAACCAGTTTGGATTTTAGAGTCATACGAAATTTGTTTTGGACTGTGCCTTTGTTGTTTTCTAAGTGTATAGCTTTAAACAAATTTGTTGACTCCTATGAACTCAAGTTCTTCACCTACAATGTAAGATAATGATACCATCTTACAGTGTCATTGTGTAGATATCGTAAGTATAAAATACAGAGAACCAAATGGAGTCTTTGAAATGTAGTAGATGATCAAAAATCTTATGTTTTTCCCTGGCTGGGTGGCTCAGTTGGTTGGAGCATCATCCCATACACCAAAAAGCTGGGTTCAAACCTAGTCAGGGCACATACCTAGGCTGTAAGTTCAGTCCCTGGTAGGGGCACAGATGGATAGGAACTGATAGATTTTTCTTTCTCACATTGACGTTAACTCACCCTCCCTTCCTCTCTCTCTAAAAGCAATAAACATATCCTCAGGTGAGGATTTTTTTTAAATCTTATTTTTCTTTATTATCTTCCTTCAAGGTGTTGGCTAAGGGATACAAATTTTCAGTTATACATTTAAGAAGTTCCAAGGATCTAATGTATAGCATGGCAACTATAGTTAATATTACTGTAGTGTATACTTGAAATTTGCTTAGAGTAGATCTTAAGCATTCTTACACACATACACACATGAACACACACAACTATTTAAAGTAATAGATATGTTAATTAACTTGACTCTGATCATCATTCCACCATGGATAAGCATATCCAATCACCACATTGTAGATATATACAATTATATATGTCAGTTATTCCTCAATAAAGCTGGGAAAATAAAACATATCTTTTTCAGAAAAAGATGTCCTGCTAGAATAAGTCTTTTTAGTTAATGACAACTAGCATTGTCACTGTCCACCCCAAGATTTCTAATATGAATTATCCTTGTGAGTTGTATAACTAGTTGACTTTATGTTCATAATCTTGCCATACGATTGTTAAAACAATTTAGTATTTTTTGACTTAAAATAATGGGTATTCAAACTAACAAAGGCTTAACCAAACAGAGATTTATTTGTTTTAATAAAACAAGAAATCTGGATAGACTCCCTATCCAGGTGGGTGCAGGGACTCCATCAAAGGCCCAGAAACCTTTTATTTATTTCTACTCCACCATTCATAACCTATTAGTTAATTGTCTCACGGTCACAAGCTAGCTTCCTCAGCAACAGCATCATTTCTGTGTTAAAGTCAGGAAGGCAAGAAGGGGCTTCCAACTGTATCTATCTCTGTTAACAGATCAACAGAAGATTCCCAGAAACTCCCCAACCAGTATCACTTGTGTCATTAACTAAATGGTGTCATATGGCCCAACCTAGTCACAGGAATGTTGGCAAAAGATTTGTTTTTCCCTTCTCTAGGCCTGTGAGGTTAGCCAATAAGTAGTATCAGTTATCTTTGGTAAATTCTACTTATTCAGTTCACTAAATGTTAACTGAGGGACTATAGCCACTGTACCAGGTACTGAGACAGTCAAAAATAAAACCAAAACAGAGACAAAGTAGCCTCTCTTCTTGAGGAATCCTGTTTCATGAGAAAGACAGAGAACTGGCCAAATTGTTAAACCCTAATTAAATAAATACATGTAGGGCTACAATTCCGTATTCTAGATAAACTACTTCCAAAGGTCATGTCGGTGTCACCACGGCTGTTTCCCACTATGGCCATTTGTTTCATATTGTTAGTTCCTTCAGCATGGAAGGAGGACCGTAAAAATCTGTCTTTACCATAATGACCTTGAAATAATCTTTGAATAATCAAACATTCAGCTCTGTTTCAGAATTAAAGTGTTTTGTTCTTTAATTGTGTTCTAGGCTTCTGGAAATTGTTAAATTAGTTAAGAGTTATAGTAAGTCAATAACCTAGAGCAGAATATATCTTACATTGCTTTTGATAAACATATTACATTCCTAATGTCTTAGAAACATAATAAATCAGTTTTAGTAACAGGTCACAGTTGGACACACTGCCATAGTTTGAATCCTATATGTCCTAATTACCATAATGCAGGGTTTGGCAAACATTAACTTTAAAAGGCCCGATAATTTGCCTTTCCAAGCCATGTGGTCACTGTGGCAACTTCTCAGTTCTGCCATTGCAGTATGAAAGCTGTCATAGACAATATGTAAATAAATAAGCATTTCTGTGTTTAAAAAAAAGAAACAAACTATTTATGGAAATAAGTGACAAGCTAAACCTGACTCACTGACCATAGTATGTTGATGTCTGTCATGATGTCAGACACTTTTTGTGTCTGTCACAAAAAGTCATGGCATTCTTTTGACTGTGCAATGGTAGATATAGTTACCAAGTATAATAACATATTCAAAGATGGTTCAGTAAGTTGAAATTTTTTTTGCCATTGTTTTTTAAGTTAAATCCCCTCTTCATCCTCAGCTCTCTAAGGCTGAGTAGAGGAGATAATAACTATCAATACTAATACATATGCCAAGGAAATTTCTCTGTAAAGGGGCTTAAACATACATAATGGTGTCATCTTCAATTATTTTACTAGGAAAATATAGCCTGTATGTATTATGCCCAGGGGATGAATAAAAGATTTTCCTTAATTTGGGGGGTTTCAGTTGCCTCATGTGTGTCATATCTTTAATAGGAATTTTCATCACTTATGTGGGCATAGAAACTTTAAAAACTATAGAAACTTGATAGACACCCAAGGCAGAGCACAATATAGTCAGCAGCTCAAACAACAGGAATTATCAGGCCTGTGGATGAAAATGAGATGGACAGAGTTGATGAAGACGCAGGGTCCAGCAAAGGGCATGTTCATTCAGTTCATGTGGTTAAACTTGTACATCTGTCCTGGGAGGTGTCCCCTAAAGGACTGAAGAGCTACTGCCAAAGAGGGGATGGTGACAGACATTCTTCTGAGCTTAAAGACGGGAGTTCTGGAGCCAGCCTCAGAAGTGTTACAATGACAGAGATGGGTTACGTGACCTCAAAAGTGACTTCCAAAGCTAATGTTCTGTGAATTCTGCAGCTGTGGTGGCTATATCCTGAGTCACCATCTCAGGAGGAAACCCGATGCCTCACAGACAGCTATACTCTGAGTAGACACGGTCACCTCCATGCCTCTGTGAGCTGCCTTTTGGTCCATGAACTCCATCTGTGGCCATTGTCAGTGTGAAAAATCCACCCTGAAGCCTGACTCTAAATTGCTAGCCTTCAGGACTTACCTGTGTCCAATGTGCCAGGGAAGTTTACCTTGCTCCTTGACCCCTTCCCCTCTCGTCTCCTTAGGACTGAATGAGATGACGATATAGCCATGTCCCTTCCTCGGCCCGCATTAGACTCCCAGTCAGAAAAGGCCTGAAAGGGAATAAAAGATCACAAAGCAATCCACCTGGAAAGTGTCCGTTAATGACCATGAGAGCTCTGTGAGGGATCTGTGAAGTCCTAAGATACCTAAGTCCTAAGAAGTCCTAAGGTGATGAGAGAACTGCGGCTCAAGAGGACATATGACTTTTAAAAAATCCCACAGTGGTGGAAGCCTAGACCCAGAATCAGGGCTTTTGATGCTAGCAAATATAGAGGGTTTTGTTTTTGTTGTTTGTTGTTGTTGTTGTTGTTGTTGTTGTTTTAGTTGGTTGGTTTTTCTTACACTATTTCATCAGGCTGGTTTTCTCAATTCCATTAAATAAAATTTATAGCTATATTTTCAGTAACTGAATAAATAATTAAAAAATAAAAACTAAGAGACATAACTGAATATATTTCAATAATTTAAAATTGTATTTTGGTAATCCTTCGTTTTTGTTAAGTGGTGATTTCTTTTTCACATCTTAGCTGTTGTGTTAGATACATTTGATACATTATGTCATTTACTCCTCACAAACACAGTAGGTATTATTATTGTCATAATCAGACAAAGAAAGAAACTGACATTTGAAGAGACTAAGTTAGTGAAGGTCACATAGCTGGTCAGAGGGAAAAGCATTCTTGCCTCATTCGATGGACTCATACCATTATTCCTTTTTAATATCTGCCTTGGGAAATATTTTCTACACATTTTACAAGACCTTTCTATCTTCTGTATGAAATTTATTTCTGAATTCGCAGTGGACTGATTTTAATGCACAAATTGCAAGAAAACTGAATAGAAAAGAATTATTTGCAAATACTGAAGTCATGGCTAGCTTCACTCTTTAAGGCTGCCCTCACCTCTCTTCTTGACTGAGAGTTAGCAACGTTAAGGTAGCCCTGTATTGTGCTGTGTTGTGGGAAGCCCACAAGCTGGCAACAATCCACTCAGCCATACACAGCCTACAAAGATGAACGGCTCCTTCCTATTCTAACCTATGTCACTGAGAAGGAAGCCTTCTTCTAAGCTTTGGTTGTTTGCTTTTATTATGCCCTGAGGTCAGGAGGTGCTCTGTAGGAGCATAGCACCTGATCTGTTGCTGACAGTAACCTGAAGGTGATAGATTGTTCTGTAGTGATAGCAGAGGAGCTATTGAATGAAGAGTATTGAGTAAATAAACCACCTACCTGTAACTAAACCTATCTTCCATCATCTAGCCTTTGCTATTCTTCTTTCTTAATAAATGGCTCCCCTAAGAGAACTCAAATTCCAGAAAATTCTATAAAGCACTTACTTTTTTACTTTTTATAATAAAACCTAGGCAACATAGTCGACACTGGCATTATATTTTCCATGGGGGTTATGTGTATTTAAAATAAGTTGAGGGGTGTTGAAGCATATTAAGACAGAGGGTGGGTTCTAAGACCCAGACTTATTTAAGTTTGAATCTCAGTCCAGCCTTTTTTTTTTCCTTCTGTGACAGTGAGAAAATCATTCTTTCTTTGTCACCTTAGGAAATCCTGTTAAATGGGAATGATATACTCAGTCCTAAAGGAATGCTGGAAGACTTCACTATGTAAATGCATGTGAAGAAGTATCTAGAGTATAAATAAATTCCAACGTGTGGGAGATATTGTTAGATCCAACAACAAAAGAGTTTTCTCATTCGATACTAATAGAAGAGAAGCACTTCCTTTTGGAAATTTGTTTTTTCAATATATTTCAAGAATCCAAAAAGCATCATTTTTGTCCCAGTAATTCAACTTCTAGGTGGTTTTCCTTACAGAAATCTCACAGTATTACTTTCTAAGCTAACATACCTCAATCATTCCACATTGTCCTCAGAGTGAATATCAATATCTCAAAACAAACAAACAAACAAACAAAAACCCCTTAGCTTACCCTTATGATCCTGCATTTGTTAATTTCTTGCCCCATCACTCTCATATCTCACCTTGAATTCTAGCTATAACAGACATAATAAACATCTTTCAGATCCTCAAAGGGGCCGTTTGGCAACCAGTCTAGCTGTCTAAACTAGCCTTGCCTTCCCAAGTACCACTTACTCCAGAAGCCTTATCCTTAACTTAGAGTTAGTTGCCATATTGGCATTCCTGAAAGTCTTCTACATTTCTATTTTAATATTTTCATGGTAAAAGAGGTTCACTGGTTGATATCCACTGCAAAATATAAACTTTATATGAACATTAACATGGCTTTTTGCTTCTCATTGTACATCCAATGCCTAACATACCCATGTTTTTGATAGAGGTTCTGATTTGCTTATTGAAGGAATGCAGGAAATAAACCCAGAACAAAAAGAAGGCAGCTCTAGACAGTCATCACTGTATTAATTAAAAGGGTGAAAAATGAGAAGAGCATACCAATATGTTTTGAAATAGAAAATGGGTTGAATAAATAGTGATTTCCCAAATGATGGAATATAAATCCAGTGCATTTTATGTAAAATTAGCTTCTAATAGCAAAAAAAAAAAAATAATGACTCATATTAAGTAAAAACTCAAAATATAAGTTATGCATTCTATTATCAAAATTACAAAAAATACATATAGAAGAAATAGACTGGAAGAAATATTCTAAAATATTAATGGGCCTTTTCTACAGGTAGCAAGATTATGAAAGACTTTAATTTGTCTTTATATATTTCTGTATTTTCCAAATGCTCTAAAACGAGTAGGCACTGGTGAGTTTCTGTTTTTGTTATTGTTGTTTTATAATGCATATTAACATTTCATTTAAAAGAATAAAACATATTTGACATCTTGCGATAGGACAGTGACCCAGGGCCTGTGGGTGAGGAACTTAAACACTGAACTGGCAACGAAGGCCAGTCACCAGCAGCACGGATTAGTGTTTTTATTTATAAAGCTGCAGGTTCCTCACGCAAGACAGGTGCATCCACTTGCTGATTTAAACCCTTTGTCGAGAAAAGCCAAAGAACGGTAATTCTCTGATGCTAAGTCTTCCTTTGAAATGATGTCTAGTCACTTCACTCCCAAAATGCTTGATCAATAATATAGTACCTGTTGACAACCTAAGGCATTTAAAATGAATGCCTTTCATGGAGGAAAACTTCACAAATGTAGTGACAGATGCACTTTTTCTCCAGGTTGAAAAACTCTCGTGCCTGCACAGCAGCCTCCACACTTTGGCTTTGAGTCAAGGTGTGTCCTAGGCAAATCATGAAGTGGGGAGCCCTTGACTGAGGTCTTGCATGCTGTATTGCCCAAGTGGTCGTGGGCAGGAAGCACGTTCTCAGGCTGCTCATTTGCAAAATGGGAATAACTCAGTGACCACATTCTGGAGCAGCTTATCGTTTGACTGAGATGTGATGCTGGCCATTATCACACCTTTTGAACAGTGAATTATGACACAAATAATCCACTTTCTTGGACTCTTTCTCTTCTCTGTGTCTGGCTATAATTTTAACCAAGCCATAGTGTCCTTGGGGACAAAATACCAGCCTTTGACTGCTTTGTCTCTGGAGAACATAACACGGTGTTTGATGCATGTATGGTGTTCAAAAAATATTTATAACAGACTCTACTTTGCTGTCAACCATTCAACAGCACAATTACCAAATGATTTTTTAATTCTTATAATAAACCAGTCACGTACTAATTCCAAACTGAGTAAGAATAGGTTCTGTCCTCATAGCCTAAAAATCACCTAGGAAATCAATACTACACAAATAAATACAAACGTGTTGTGTGTAACATACAAATCACGGGGGCTTTTACCTTAGACTTAGTTGAAGGGAGTCAAGCAATAGTTTCCTATGGAGATGACATTTTTTTTAATTGAGTCCTCAAAAATGAAAAGAAATTCATTGGAGAAGAGGTTAGGTATGGGAATAGCTCGCAGGGCAGAAGGAGTGGTATGTTCGAGAGCTCTGTTATGAAACTTCGGTCACTAGTGTTACAGGAACAGTGCATGAGGCCCTGAGCTTCAATGACAGACACTGTATCCTCTTTGTCTTTTTGTGTCCAATGTGAGAGGCAGTTTGCATCCTACAGTAGAAGTTTTATAGTTGTTTAGTGAATGTATCAGTGGTCTCCACTGTATACTAAAATACCCTTTCTGTGTTAGAATGGATAATGAAGATGACAGATATCTAGAACCAGATATCTCACCAATAGCAGCCTTGAACTCTCTTCCTGCTAAAATCCTGACTGAAACAACAAATATGTGATTAAAGTAAAGCCAATGGGCATGTATCGGTTGGCCAAAAAGTTCACATAGTTTTTTTTATGTAAAATAAAAAACGTTTTTATTTTCACCAATAGCTTTATTGATTTGGATATGCTGAGTATGTCAGTTATCACCTGCTATTGACTTCTAGTGGTTAGAGCCAAGGGATGCTTCTAAACAACTCCCAATGCATGAGATAGCCCCACAGCAAAGAATTATTCAGCTAAATGTCAATATACCAAGCAACTTCGCAAACAACTTTTGACCATGTTTGATCAGTCACAGCACCTTCTCCATACATGGCACAAATCTTTTTTTGTGTGTTTCCATGGCATTTTTACCTTTCTTGAAATAATGAAGCACAATACACTGCAAATGTTGCATATCTTCTTCCATCTTCAATATTAAAATAAGTACACAAAAATTCACCAATTTTGATGTTTGTTTGTTTTTAAATGCACGTCAGCATGACAACTGTCACAATACAATCTAACAAAGTTGTTTCAAATGAAGTACAGACAACTGAGCAATGCTGGAACCATCATGTGGAAAAAAACTAAATGAACTTTTTGGCCAACCCAATAATTCACCTCTTCTTCTATTTATTGTCCTGCGCTTATTTTCAGTTCTATTACTAGAAAACAACCCACCTGGAGCATATTCTAACAGTCAGCCAAAAAATCTTCTCACCTGGGAAATATTTTCATGTTATGCCTTTGGCTTTTATCAAAGATAATTATAATAATCAGCCTGATGACAAAATATAAGTACATTTTGAAACTGATGCTGACCAGAGGGCTCATTTTGCTGTTTAATATTCTTTGCACGAGGACTCCTAGAACAAATTATTTTACAGCTAAAATATGAACCTCAGTTTGTTTAGTACAGTGTTTCTTAACCTGTTTTTTTCATTAACAGTCTTTCCTCAGGAGTCTTTTTAGGCATTATTTTTTTCTAATAACCACCATCACCATGATGTTTTAATATTACAAATATACTGTATATCTGTTTATGTACTTGGAGCCTGTTGGAAGGCCACAGGTCATTGTAGTATATAAGATTTTTTTTACCCTCCCCAAACCAATTTTTGTCTTCTCGGGGGAAATATCATTTCCCTTAAGAATACATGGTAATATCAGAAACCACACTATTTCTGTTGCACCCCATTTTTTACTCAAATTTGTGCTTTCCCTTATGAGACAACAGATGATATTTAAAATAATGGTGTACATTTAGACAAACCTGAAATCAAACTCTTGTTCTGAACTCTGTACTTCGGTAAGTTATTTAACTTCTCCATTTCCCAGTTTCCTCATTTGACAAATGGGGATAATGATACCTAACAGAAAGGACTGTTTGTGAGAATTAGGTAAGCTAATGCATGTAAATTACTATTCTATGTAGTGAGTTCTTAGGAAAGTTGTAGTGCTTTGTCATTGTTACCAGGGTAACATACTGGGCATGGAAATAAGTGAATAGCAATATGGAGAGAGTTAGGAGCAAATTTTGGTGTGGCCTGTTAATAGTGAGGAGAATGGGTCATGTTGAAAGCAGTTAGAAGAAAAAAGCCTGGGAATCTCAGATTATAGTGGGCTGAGGGTGGCTACTGTTCTACCACAGTAGCTCTAAAATTTACTAGTAGTGTGAGCTGAGAAATTTACTTAATTTCCAAATTTTACTCTTCTCATTACTTAATAAGGGAACTAGTACCGACCAAATAGGTCAGTTGTAAAGAATCAATTAATTAACTGCATGTACAAAGCAGCATATGTGTCTAGTAGATGACAGTTCACTTTGGAAGTAGGAAACCATTGAGTCATAAATGAGTTTAACCTGTGGTAAAAGATAATTCTTAGTGAGGCATATAGAATGGTTCATCACCTCAGATTCATAGGTGTCAAGGTTTGTAAAAAGGTAATAATGGGAGAAATCTAAGCTAATTTCATTATTTTAAAAAGACTCACAAAAATTAGGCATGTCTCTGACATTTAAAAATTTGGAAATGTTTTACATTATAAAATACGTACTTTGTCACATCTTTACAAGAACCACAAGGTTAGTAGTCCTTTTAGTTTTTTTTAAATAATTAAGTCTAGAAAATGAATTATTTTCAAATAAACCAAGACTTCAGTGCCAGAAGACTGGAGTAAGCCTGCATCTAAGTCTATATTCTTTCTGAATCTTACTTTTGTCATGCATCAAATGAGGATAATAATATCTACTATGAAAGATTATTTTCAGGATACAGTGAGATAATATACATAGGTCACCAGCAAAATGACTGACATGAAAAATTTTCTCTAAATATCATTCTCTCCCATCCAGTAACAAATGGCAGGTTAATATAACATTTCAAAATACAATGTCTTATGGGAAGGAAAGCCAAGACAAAGAGTCCACTGTGCTAAAAAGCAACAACAACAACAAAAAAATCATTGTTACACACAGCGGCCTGGAGATTGTGTTGGTAACACATGAGCAAGGAGACTGGTGACTTGTGCCATAGAGGCAGCTGTCTGGACAAAGAGGGAAACCCTTTTTATGAGAAGGACTTAGATGGAAGTAAATCAGATATAGTTAGTGTCATCTTACATTGACTAGGCTGGGGTTTGGCGTTGAACTCGATTTTAAATCCAAAGAAACCTGACCTCAAAATCTCTACCTACCAGGAAATCACAAAGTTTCCTCCATGTTCCCTAAGAATAAGAAATTTATTTCACGTGAGCTTATATCTTACAAAATACCTCCTAATAAAGCTTTATTGACACACTTATATATGGTCATCGTTCAGTTAATCTTTGTCAAGTAAATGACAGGCTCATAAACGAGGGTGCAGATGAAAGGGAGAATGGATGAATAGCTGGTTGAATACAGGGCAATGAATGATTGATTACTTCATGTGGAATAAGTGGCTATGCACAAAATATATTTAAAAGAAAGTAAAATGCATGCTTTTTGTTATTTAGGAACATCAAATGACTTAGACAACCAGAACAACTTTAGGAAGACCAAGTTATTGGAAGAATCTGGCACAGATGATAGAATCATTGATTCATACATGATTAATCATGGAAAGGTCCGCAGAAGTGCAATAGTTCAACCCTCTTGACTTATAGATGAAGATAAGAAAGAGACAGTGACTTGGGAAGAACTACTCAGTTTAATATATGACAACTATAATTTCAACCTAGTTCTCATAACAACTGTTTGTCCAGTGAACTTTTGGCTGTACTATCCTATAAAGTAATTAGAAATAGTAAGATACTTATGTCTTTCTCTTGCAGCCTCCTTGAGAACAAAGTATTATTATATTATTATTTAAGAAGGAGGGAGGTTGTTTGTTTTTTTTTAGAGGTGGTTTATTCCATATGGGTGTGTCTTTCTTCCAGGCAGGATTCAAGACCTATAAGCAGAAGGAAATTAAAGAAATGTTCTTGCTGTTTTTATTCATAAAGTCATACTTCTGCCAAATAAGACTAGAGGATATAATTATCATATATAAATTTTTTCCTGTTAAATAGAAGAACTAGACTAGGATTTATAAGTATTCTTTAGGGATCATAGTCACAGTTTCTGAATGTACATGATTGATTATAAAACATACATGAAAATTCTGAAATATCCAAAATTTATGTGCATTGCATAGGTTAAAAAATATATATATATATAAACAGAGGGACATGCTTACATATCAAGCAATAAATCCAAAATGAAGGAATTTGATTTTGTCAACTTTATTTTGCCCTTGAGATATAATTGATTTGTTATAAATCAGAAGTCACAGTAAATTTTGCAAATCCCAGCTCTTAAATTTGACTTAGAGCTCTACTTTAAAAATTTTATCTAACTTTTATAATTTTGGTTCTTTTTCAAAACTAAATTGGGCCATGCAGTTTCAACTTGTAAGTGGAGGTGACTGCGAGCACTGTGTTCACCATTATACTATTAGGCAATCACAGAGAACCAGTGGGATTTTTTTCTTTTGTAGTAAGTTACATTCTAGAACACTGAGTGGAAAAAAATTTGTTAAAACCCTTTATAAACTATTGTAAAAAGAGGCTATCGGGATGTGACATGGTGTTTAGTAGCAGCTGAGCTACCTCAGCATCCATAATAAGATGTCTCTCTGGAGACATTGACTTGTTTAAGTGGGCACACATGGAGACAAATGACATTTTCGTCTGCACCTTCCCCATGGTCAAGTGTGCCTAGACAGTGATGCTTCCAATTCACCAGTTCCTGAGGACAAGGCCCGGACTGACAAGGTGGTGATATTTCATAACTGTCTCTCACATCGGCATTACAGATGTATCACAGTGCAACAACATTGCTCACTATCCACAAATACAGTGATTGGTTTCCCTTTTTCCATTCCAACATAAGAGAACTATTAGTAGATAAAGTTTCTCAGGTAACAGTCATTATAATAGCTATTGTTTCATAAGCATTATTATGAGCCAGGCTATAAGCTTGTTATTTTCATACAGTATGTCTTTTAATTCTCTTAACAATGACGTGCACTAAGTTGCAGACCAGGACTCTGGATATCTGAAAATGTACATCTGACCCAAGTTTACATAGCCAATCTTCTGTAAAAGGGAAGAGGTTTTGTGGGATCCTGACTCAGGATCTCTCAGTGCCCTGACCACTTGAGGGCTTAGATTAGGGTCCATAAACAGAAATGCTTACAGGGGTCAGGTGTGTTGCATAATTTAGTGATGTCTTTCAGGTGTATGCTCTACCTGAAAACCTCTGACAATGCTCTCCATCAGCTAGATCTTGCCTATGGACATAGGAACTAAGGAATTCCAGAACAGACATTTCAAGAGAGTACTAGGTTTCAAACCTGGTTTATTTGTTTGTTTGTTTGATTTTATCTGAAAACTCCTGATTTTTATGTGATTATTAGTGCTTTGGGGTTTTAATTTTTCTCAAACACTGTGCTGATCACATAATACATCTAAAAACCAGATTTGACATTAAACATGCCCTTTTAAACCTTCTGCTGCATTTGTTTAAAAATTTAGAATGACCTCCTCGAGTAGAGATATTTATTTCTTTAAATATTTTCTGGGGGTGTGGGTAGGTCGGCTCTTTCTACGTACATGGGGGATGTTTCTATTGTGTGGAATTAATCCATTACTGTAACTCAGAAATTAACTTATAACATATCTTAATATTGTTTATGTTATTTCCAATGGGATCAATTAATTTTTTCTGTCCTCCCATTTCTATCCAGTCTCATTGTTCTCATCCATCACTGTGCATTTTCTCTGTGGTCCTTACTTCTACCACGTACAGTTCTTCTGGGTCAAATTTGATTGAGTCTGAACTTTACCCCTACATTTTCAGGACACACCATATTCCCTTTGTATGAATGATTTCTTTTATAGTAATATTACTTAATAATTTGTTAATTGAGGAAAGCCTATTCATTTGTATTTACATCTTAGCAAACTCCTGAGCAAATGGTGATGGAGTCCCCTTGGATAATCCAGGGCTGCTTCATCCTCTAAGAACTGTATAAAGCATTCCTGACAATTCTGCACATCTTGCTCAGCCATGTGCGCTAGGGCTGTGCAGAGATCATTAGATGAAGGGGAGCTCAAAGTTGGTGGAAACTGACTTATTTATGTAGGTTTAAACACTCAAGTGCTATATTTCATTCTGCTGCCTGAGTAATTTAAAATTTCAGTTCCAAAATACTTTCTGAATGAGGACACATTTTAAAATAATGCTCGTTTAACAAGGCTGACAAATATAAGGAGTCTGAAATCCATGAAGAATATGACAGAGATTGGTAATTGATTCTGTCTTATAATCTATTGCCTCTTCTTAGACTAAGGCTGTGTTTTGTTTTAAATCCAGTCCATCTTGTTCATAAGTGTTATTGAAACATAGCCTGTAATAACCACAGCAGCCCTTCTGAGATAATACCTAGCTGATTTAGCACTAATTCACTGTCAAGTCCTCTTAACCCCATATGTTTAACCATTTTTCTTTTAATCTTGGAAAGTGTTATGTCTTTATATGACCATATTTACTGAACGGAAAAGTTCTATTTTTTGAAATTTATTTAATGCTTATGTTTTAAAGAGAAAATGGGACTTTTTAAAAGAGCTTAAGTCCTATGACAGCCTCAGGAGATAATCAAAATCTAATACCACAGGCTTCATGCTTGTTCTGTGGAGAAAACAAAATTTGATGCTGTATCTGAAAATCAATCCAATTTAAATTGAGGGTATACCGGGTCTCTCTTTTATTTTCCCTACAATCAAGCTGGTACTGTGCTCCCAGCCTTCATGTGACTGATACATTATTTCACAGCTCTCAGCTGGATGTTTTGCTAGGGTTTGCCAGTCTCTTCAAAAAGCATGTCCAATCTCCCTTATTTCATGAAAAAAAAATGGCCTAAGGGAGAGATGCTATCTATTTTGTCATCTCTATTACATTCATATCATCCAATAATTATTATTATACTAATTATAATATTACCAGTAATAGTTACCACTGAGAATCTACAGTATCCTGCTAAAAGTAGAAGCTATTCATTTATATTTTTTCAAGTTCTAAAAACTTCTCTGTGAGGAAGATAAAATGTCTCTTCTTTTTCACAGTGCAAACTTAAAATATCAGAGGGTCTGAGTGCTTACCTAAGGTCTTCCAACTCCATGATCACTGTTCTTTTCCTACCACCATGGCTACATATGAATGAAACTGCTTTTTTTTCTTCATCCTGGGGAAACACATTTTTTCTTGGTTGTACAGAGAAATTTTTTTTTTCTGTCTTCACTTTTTTTCTTTTAAATATTTTATTTATTTATTTTTAGAGAGGGGGAAGGGAGGGAGGGAGAGAAACATCTATGTATGGTTGCCTCTCAAGTGCCCCCTACTGGGTACCCGGCCCACAACCCAGGCATGTGCCCTGACTGGGAATTGAACTGGCAATCATTTGCTTCTTGGTCCAGCACTCAGTCCATTGAGCCACACCAGCCAGAACTCTGTCTTCACATTTTTTGATATCTGGTTTTAAGCTCACGTGTAGCCTGCAGAAGTCTTTTTTTTTTAATTATTATTTTTGTGCGTGTGTGCTTTTCCCCCTCATAGTTGTGCTAAAGAGGTTTTGCTTTTTTGGGAGAAGGCATCAACATTTGCCAAGTTGTTGTTGTTGTTGTTGTTGTTTTTCCTATAATGCACCATATTCTTTAACAGGCTTTGGGGACACCTACTCATTTAGTAAATTATAACTGCTAAACTTTACTGAGCAGTCCACTACAGGTTAGCCACTGTTTAAGGGGTTTTATATTCACTATTAATTCATCAAATATTCACTACAAACCTATGAGATAGATACTGTTTTTACCTCCATTTTCAGATGGGGAAACTGAGATACAGAGGATTTATATAGTATCTTGCTGCAGGTGGTAGAGGTAGGAATCAAACCTACAGAATCTGGCCACATAACCCAGGTAGTTATACATTCACTGTATCATGTGTCCATACTATAGTTCCTATACTCAAAGAGCTCACACTCAGGTGGAGAAGACATGTACAGACTGATCGTTATGTCCTATCACAGTGTAATACATTGATTTACACAGAGCGGTATGGAATAATAAAGGAGACACCCCTATTAGAACCTGGGAGATATTGGTGAACAGGAGAGATGAGTGGGCAAGGGAGGCTTCTAAGAGAAGTAGCACCTGCCCTGAGTGAGCCTTCAAACATGAAATGACAAGAGGAATGAGTCCTCTAAGCCAAGGGAGCCAAAATGTGGAAGTTGATTTTGAAAATTTAACTCTGTAACTTTAAATCATCTAATATGTATATGTTCTATTGTTGATTGTACCTTGCATTTGAATTGCACTTTACAACTGTTATCTCTCTTGTACAGTCAGGTAGACAAAGCAAAACACTGATCTTTCCTTGAGAGATGCTGAAGTTAGAAGTAAAGTGGTACTAAAATTGTTATATAGCAATATAGTGGCTGAGCCAAGACTCTGAGACCCCAGCTCTGTGATCTTTCCATTAGACCTTGGCTTCTTGTCAGGAAGTCAAGTTATAAGTCATTATGTTTCTAAAGTATTTCTAAATAACAATGATGATTATTGATTACTGAATGCTTATGAAAGAGAAGATACAGTGTTAATAACTTAACATGCATGATCTTTTTAAAAAATTAGAAATCCGTATGTGATAGATATTACTGCTTCAATTTTATAGGTAAGAAAACTGAAATTGGAGGAGGTTATGCAATTGTCCCAAAAGTGTTACTTTCCCAAGCCTGGTCATAAACAATGCCAAGACTGACTCTAAAGACTTCAGTTAGCGAACAGTTGCATTTCATGGCCAAATTCAAACAAGCATTTAAATGTTTGTGCTAAGACATAGTTATTAGTAACATTTTTGCTTGACCACCCCACTTGGCAATTCTTGCATATTCTTTCTTTTTAAAATCTGGATTTTGTCCCAGTTTCTAGCTCGATGACAACACAACCCTCAATACTCTGTCTTCTCCAACCTACCATCACTGGGCTTCATAGCTGACAGTTAGATCAAAGATTTATTATAGGATAATAGTTTTGGCAAATGTTCTATTTTCTAATTTCTATTTTATTCTGGGGAGACTAGATAGGTAACTTTATTAGGTGACGGTAAAAAAAAAAAAAAAGAGTGGGAGTTATTCCACCAACACTAAGATGCTCAACTATGCACCCAACCTTTGTTGGAACCAGAGCACACATCCTAACTTGTTAAGTGCATATCATATTCCAACCATCACATGCTGTCTTCAGAGCATCAAATGAAGCCAAGTATCATCATCTCTACTTCACAGAAGAGGAAACTGAGGCACAGAGCAGTTAAGAGGATGTGGTAAGATTACATTGGTTAAGGTAGGGAGAGATAGGGTTCAAAGAGAAGTCTACCCTGTTATGTTATGCCCGTATTACATTGTCATTAATGCCTTTTTTCTTTACCATAGCCTTAACTGGGATGTTCTTGATACCCTTGTTCTCTACATTGTTGGCTCTTGATTTTTCAGAAGCAAATTACCTAAATTTAAAGACCTTTTTGAATGATTGAGCACTTTTTTTCCAAGTTGCTATTATTTCTTTAGCAATTGAGTATGAGTCTGGAGAACTACATACTGGTGTTAGATGCATTGCCTGCCCTCCACCAATAGCTGTGTCTCACAGCATATTGCATCAGCTTCCTCTGTAGAAGCCAAACATGTCCTTCGTGGGAGGAATATGATGTTAAGATGAAGAACATGGGCTTTCAGGTGGATTACTTATGTTCTTGCCCTGAGTCTGATTCTAACTCTGTGTCCTTGGGCAGCTCAGCTCTCTGTGCTTCAGCTCCATCTGTTCAATGTGCATGAAAGGAGCACCCGAAATGTAGTGTTATTGTGAGAATTAAATGAGATGCATGCAAAGGAGTTAGCATAGTGCCTGACTTGCAGTAAACATCACACAAATATTTTTCATTGTACCATTTTACAGTTTTTAGTTATCTTATTTTAGTTTTTAGGAGGAGCACTTGTCAAATTTCCCATGCCTCTAGTATCATCTAGCTGTGTAGATGTTCTGTCTATTGTTTGAACTCTATTCCTTTCATCTTCTAGAAACATCTTTGTGAACTTGTCATTGTGATTTGGACTACTTCTCTTTTTAAGACATTTTACAGTTGCCTTTCTGAGCTCTTCCAGACAAATTACTCTCTCCTTCACAGGTACTCGCTCCTCAGTGCTCTGTCCTGCCCCTAGCACCCCGTCTGCTTTATTCACCAACAGGCTTGCACTCATGCTCCATGATCCTACAGTTTGTTACAATCCCTGACCACTGGTAGACCCTTCCGATATCTTCACTGTTGCTGGTTTAATTCTTTTATTTCATTTTTACTGAGTTTTCTGGAACCCTTGTACTCATTGCATTATTCAGATACAGACTCCTTTAATTAATCTTCACTAAAAAACCTATCATGTAAGTGCTACAATTTCCATTTTAGAGATGAAAATAACTGAGAAACGCAGAGATTAAGAAACTTGCTCAGGTCACCCAACAGCAAGTAGCAGAATCCTGATTACATTCCATGTTCTTGAGACTTCAAAACCCTTGTCAGAAAGAACAGTAGTGCCTTTGGCTTGCTTCAGAGGGAACCAGGAACTGTCAAAGCCTTACTCAGGTATATAAGGGCAGGGGAGGTTATAGGGTAGACAGTGCCTGTGTCAGCATATGCACCTTGCTAGGTAAGCATATCCAAGAGAATAGATACAAATGCATCTGGCCCCCAGGCTGTGGAATTAAAAAAAGAGCAGCAAAAAAAAAAAAAACAAAAACCAAAAACACAAAGACATTTTTGTTGCAAATCATTGCTTTTGTGATAAAAGCAAATGCCTGAATTCCAGCTGTGACTGTATATTTTCTCAGAGAACAAAGCTTTATAATAGTATCCTTGTCTCAACTAGACTGACAAATTAACACTTACTGATGGTGGCCCACACCTCTTCACCACGCGGGGACTGCAGCTGTTGCTAGCAAGAACACAGAGATGCTACAGAATCTTAAGTCAAGAATCTGTCTACTATCCTCTATGGGTAGTTGTTAAAAAAACAAATAAATGTATGTGTACATGAAAATATACCTATATTGGACACTGCATATACACATTTCCTTACTGATTAATTTAAAGTTTATTTTGTCATAATGAAATGTGAGGCCTGTGAACAAAGCATGCACTTAAAAGTAGAAAGAGATGTTTATTCATTCTATGTACATCTATAAAACATATTGCATGCATGTATTTCATATAATCATATACACTTAAATATGTTCATGCTCAATAGGTAAGAGTTTATGGTGTATGCATATACATTCATGTAACTATTATATATGAGATGTATGTGCATACATTTCTCTATATCTCTCTGTCTATCAATCTATGTATCTGTCTCTCTGTCTATCAATCTATGTATCTGTCTCTCTGTCTACATCTCAGGGTGCGTATGAGTCAATGCATAGACTGCTACTAAAACGAAGACAGCCTTTGGAGTCACATTTGCCTAGATTTGAAATGCAACTCGCCCAGTCAATAAATATATAACCACAGACAATTTACATGATCACTTTAAGTCACTGGATGTTGACAGTTATCTACCTTAGGGTCACTGTTGTGGCAATGATGTGAGAATTTAGGTAAAGCACAAAGCAAAGGGTGTGGCACATATTAAACAGTCATTAAATGTTAGCTGTGATAATGCTGATAATTTATACTCATGTATTCAATTCAACACTAATTATAAAAATATTATACTATATATTAGACTAGTATATATGACATATGCTTGTAAAATACAGATAGTTTTATGCATATGTTAGCATTTATCAAGCATAATTTACCTACCTATTTGTGCTTTTATTCAGTAAGTATACATAAATATATTTAATTCAACGTGCATTCATTGAAAAAAATTTGAACCAGTCTCCATGTTAATCCCTGGAGTGTTAAAATAAATCAACTGCATGTGCTGTATTAAAACAGTAGTCAGGGTGTTCAGGAAAAAAAATTCACAAATAAATTGCTATAATGTTATATAAAACACAATAGCAGTGATGGGAGGAAGAGGGAATCAATCCCTTCTGCTTTGGAGGATGAAGGGAGGAATTCATAGGATAGAGTGCAATTGAAACAAGCCTTACTGGCAGGGGTGTCCAACATTTTGGCATCTCTGGGACACACTGAAAGAAGAAGAGTTGTCTTGGACCACACGTTAAATACATTGTGACACATAATTGCAAAATAATCTCATAATATTTTAAGTAAACTTATGATTTTGTGTTGGGCTACATTCACAGCCATACTGAGTTGCATGCAACCCGTGGGCTTCAGGGGGAACACCCCTGCAAGGATGAAAAGGAGCTCATTGAGGGTGGCACAGCAAGGAGGGGCACAGCAGTTGTGCAAAGGCATTGTAGCAGGTGAGTCTGAAAAACATAGATTAGTTTGTGCGTGGCTTTTGCTGTCACATTGTATAGTTTGAACTTTATAGGTAGTGAGGAGCCATCGAAGACTTTTAATTAAGAGGGTAACTTGGATGCATCTATGCTATAAAAGGTTGTTCAGTACAAAAGGTAGGATAAGGAGGAAATGGGGAAAATATCATTTGGGAGGTTATTTAAAAGTTACCAAAGAATTATATTTGCGTAAGCTCTTCTGCTTTAGAAAAACATATTCATTATTGTAATTGCTTCTCGTGCAACTCTATCAGGTTCACCTGTATTCTCATTAGATTGTTAGCTCCTGAAGCCTTTTTTGTTTTGTTTTGTTTTGTTCTGTTTCATTTCTGCTTGCCTTTGACTCCCTAGTGCTTTGTGCAGGGCTAGAACTAAATAAATGTAAAGCAAATGCAGGTTAAAATGTAAGATAAACAAAATAGTGATTTTTTTCTCTCATTTTAGAGATAAAAATGGAGATCCAGGAGACCAAGGTCTTTTGGCAGCCACATCTGCCAGTTTATATGACAAGGCTTCCCCTCCAAAGTTGCTATTACCATATCTGATGCTCATAATGTTATTGTGAAATTTTATTGTGGAAAAAAAAAAATGGTTGGCCTAGAAGCAAAGCAGTTCTCATCCTCTTGCTATGTTTCCAAGTATAAAGTCTATTGTATGTACCTGAACTCATTAATCTTGTCTCTTGCACATGTATTTTCAAAGTCATTTCCAATTTACGCACGGTAAAAAGAACTAAAATCTAACGTAGAAAGGGACAAAGCCAGAGGTACAATCCAAATCATCTGACTACAACTAGGTATTTGTAAGTCTTGGGCAAGTCACCTCTCATATAGATGGTTCTACAGTGTTAGACAAGTGACGAATTGCTCTTTGCATATATAGGGAGGATACATGGACTTAGCAAAATAAAAATAAAACATAGGATTTCGGATAAACTTCAGATAATTTTTTGTGTGACTATGTCCCATGCAATATCAGTGACCTTTCCCTCACATTTCTAAATGCATCCTCTCCATGCTCTATTTTAAACACACTAAAATTCCATCTATCATGTTTCAACTCCCATGTTGACATTTATGACATTCTCAAGGTATTCTTCTAGAATATACCTCTCTCTTGAGCTCTGATTAAGTAGCCCAAATTGTCTTTTTAAATGTTCTTCCATTTCTTTACTGCTAAATCATACCATATAAATAATCATACCATGAGGATTTAATGACTGATTTTTCAAGCATAGAGAATAATTTCTAGAGTATATTGACTTCAACTATACGATATTGCCATTATTTAGAGGTCAGATACTGGTGAACTCTAACAGTGAGCACTGTATGATTGCTTACCATAATTATTATTAGTAGTAGTGTTGTCTTCTTACCTCCACAAATTCTAAAGTGGCTCATGGCCTCGCTCATGTGACAGCATGGTAACTTTCGGCAGGAATGACTGACATGCACATTCAAGTTCAGCACCTTCAATATGGCAGGGACTCAATTCCACTTTCCAGGCTTCTGTGCAAATAATGACCAAAATAATCTTCCTAAGACTCAGGCATTCTCAAACATCATCTATGGCCTTGTTTCTGAGGTCATGTTATAAAATGGATCTGCCACTGAATAACTGTGTGACCTTTGACTGGTCATTTCACTGTCCTCTTGCCATGCCTTGTGGTTACCTATCTCTGCCCTTTTACTCACACTCTCTCCCCATCTGGAATGTGTTACCGCTTCCACTCTTCTCCATATTTTGCCCCCATCCTTCAAGCCAAAGCTTAAAAACCCCATCACGCATTGTTTTATTTTTTTTTAATTTATGCGAAACCCTGTTAAGTATCAGTCATATTCCAGGCTATGAATATAAATCTCAGAGCATTTAGCATATCAAGGCGCTGGCATTTCAGTGTGCTGCTGCTCGATGCCTTCACACGCATTGTTGCCTTTCAGCCACACTATTACCCCATGGAGTATCTAATGCCATGTCCCACACTTTCAAGGAAGGAAACTGACCTTCATAGAAGTTAAATATTTCTTCCCAAGAATTCACATCTACTGATAAAACTAAGATTTATCTCCGCTCTGACAGAACCATGTGTTCTCAAAAGAATTTTCTTAGTGTGAACCTCAAAAGTGTTCTTCACACATTTTCCTGTAATCTGTTCTTCCTATATTGGTTTTATTCCCTGGGTTAGATTAGGAGCTTCTTGAGGCTAAGAATGAATTCTGATTTAATTTATCTTTGCGTGTTTTGCTTCATATTGTACAATAATAATAAAAGCTACAGTTATTGAATAACTATTTTACAAAGTATCAATATTATGCCATCATTTTTTGTCAATCTTCCTAATTCTTTAAATGAAATAAATCAAACAAGTGGAAAGTAGATCTATTGACTTTTAACTTATAATTGTTAACTACTATTAATTTTATTTTATAAGTAAAGAATCTGAGAAATAAGGCCATTTAGCGACTGAGTGAGGAGCTCAGAAATTAAGCAAGGTGTGCTTGCTCTGAAGTTCTACTCTCCCCATTGAGATTTACTGCCCCATTTATTTAAGTACTGCCCACTAAGTAGACCTACGTGTCCCACAAGTGCTCAGAGTTAAGATGAAAGAGATGAGAAATCGCCCATTTGCTTTTTGCCTTTAGAGTTTTGGGAATAGGCAATTGAAAGGTTGTTCATGGAAAGTGACCAACCATTTTTAAATCTTGACTTTCGCTGGACACATTGATTTCTTTCACCCAGTTATTTTATTCAACAAATATGTATTGAGACTTTAGTGTGTACTGGACACCGTGCTGAAGGTTAAGGATATAAGTTTAACACGCTGAGCCTGGCCCTGCCATCCCGGTGCTCATAGTTTCATGGAGAAAGGCAATCAGGAACCAAGTCAGTCTAGATGAGCTGCAGTTGCCTCGGCCTGGGAAGGTGGGCCCAGGACGGCATCCGTGAAGGACCCAGGCCATAGGAGGAGAACAAGAAAAACACTGAAGACAGAAGGGAGAAAAGGTAAAATTCACTGCAGTAATAAAACCAGAAAAGCCAGCATTCCTGCCGCCTGTCACCTACCGGACCCAATCTGCAAAGACAGGGACTGAATCTTCATGGGCACTTTATTCAGACGGCCGGCGGTCTGCGAAGGTGGCAGGTTCCGTACCCTCACAGGCCATCTTACATGTCCTTTCAAGCCAACCTTTTTATAAGGGGGCAAAAGTGTAGGTGAGGGGTCTGGAACTCAAGGGGAAAAAGTGTAGGTAAGGGGTCTGGAATTCAGGAAAGAGGTTAATCAGATAAAAGCCACAGACTGGCAATTTCCCTAACATCCTTTCATGTGCTGACTGGTCATTTTCTTTATCTGTGTCCTGTGTCCTATGTCCTGGGCAATTTTCTTTATCTGTGTCCTAGGCAGAGGACTGTCTCTCCCTGGAACACAGTGGCTCAGATACCGCCTTGATTGCTTACAGTCCCCTCTGGAGCACAAAGGTCAGTCGCTGGTGATCTCCCGGAGTCAGGGTGGGCTGTGCCTGCAGTTCCTGAAAGGATAGCTTTTTACAAGCATTAACTACTAGGATTATTAACTATTACCTTAAACTAACATTTTCTAACTCTTGACTCCCCCATCAGTAAGAGGGAAAATATCACGACAGGAAAAAAAATAAGAGTATTTTAAAGTACCTGGCACGCAGGGACGAGGGGTTAGAGAGGACGGCAGGAGGCAGAAGGCGGAGCTCTCAGGCATTGCCACCATGTCAAGCAGTTTGGACTTTACCGAAAGGTCACGGAAAAGCTCTGATGGAAACGTAGCTTGAGTCACCCTAACCTTTCAGAGCTAACAGATACATTAAAAAGCCAACTATACTTTCCTGCCCCACATCTATATATAAAAAATAAAAAGATTCAGGACTTGCTGATCCTGTTTACAAGATCTCGGTGCAGGTTTAAGAGAGTACAACAGCCTGCCTTACTTTTCACAGTCCAGGTTGTGTTTTCAACTTTCCTCAGAAAACAAATCGCCTTCTCCTTTGGGCCCTGAGTACATTTCATGGCCAAGTTATATGCGAGAGTAAGAATGGAGACTCATATGATCATCTTCACAATTGTTTTCCTGATTAAAATCACACCGCAAGGTGTTATTCCAGGAATTAATTATTTTGTTACTACTTTGTCATTTTCAAAGTGATGACAGATACAAAAAAAAAAAAAAAAAAAGTCCTGCATGAGTACAAAGTTGGTTTCACAGAGACCTACAGGACATCGCTGATATTTTTTCTCTATGCAATCAATGTTTCCTTTAGTTAGAGAGGGGCTCCAATCTATCAGACTGCTGTGAGCGCCCCTTTGAAATCTTCAGGGTGATAATTTAAGTGAAATAGAAATGTAGAGAAGGAAAAGGTCACATCCTTGGAAATTTTTTGTGATAAAGGATTTTCCAGGCTGCTTAATAAGATGGCACAGAGGGGATCAGCATTACAATTAAGTTTGCAATCTTGTTGTACCTAGTGACTCCTTCTAAATAGTGTCTCTAGTCTCCTTAGTTTCTTTGCAGCAATAAGGGTGATAAATTCCTTCAGTGCTTCTAATCTTATGAGCAGACTTATTTAGCCCTGAAGTTCTCAGCGCAGCTAAGGGAAATTCTTATTTAAATCTTCTCTTCCAGAGTCATGTCTGTAATTTCCTGAGATTTACAAATTGCTTTCCAGATTTATTATAATCCCTCAAATTCCCTTAGACTATACTATCTTTTCTGGTTGGAGAATGGAGTAGGAAAAACACAGAATTTAAAGTCAGGCAGTCTTAAATTTGAATTGTGAGGTTGCTACTACTTAATCACAAGTCATTCAACTCCTCTGAGTCTCAATGTCCTCATTTAGGCTTGTTAGTTTTGAGTTAGGTAACATATGCAGTGTGCTAGCAAGTGCCTGCAGGAGTGTTTAATCAGTATATAGATCTGGTTCTCACCTTTTTCAGTAATATCTTTCCTCTTTTTCTTCGAATTCTAGCCATTCTTTATGTTCAATTAAACCCTACTCATAAGAATAATCTCTGTGTTAGTGCAAGGAAGAGAATGTGAGTAAGACATTTTCCTGACCTTCAAGGACCTTTCCATTTGGAAAGGGAAGTAAGTATATGTACATCTAAATCAAGCCTGACACTGAAAATGTCATCACACTTTTGGAGGAATGGCGGTTTGGGGGAGTAGAGGACAGAGAGGTAATTTCTGCTCCAAGAAACAGGATAAATTTCTCAGGAAAGATGTTGTGAGGTCTTACCCTTGAGATATGGTTAAGATTAAGTCTAAAAGAAATTATGGGGATAAGAAGAATACAGGCTCACAGCACTTTATTGCCAATTCCAAAGATTAACCCTCACTCTAAAGGTAATACATCTTCTTGTAATCAAATGGTAGGAAAATTAAATGATATGGTAAAGACGTCATTAATCCCACTAGTGTGAACGCTTAGGTTTTGCTCTAGAAATATTCATATATTTTTATTATAGGATGTCCCAGGCCCTACTGAGGGTATTATGTAATATGCATTTGCATTGGTTTATCTTTATAAAATACTCCTCCCCTTCACCAATTCTATCAACCACCTAGCTGCAAGGATTTTAGCTAAGGGGTTTTATTGTGGTACTTGATGATAGGCAGAGAGAGTAATACAATGGTGTGGACTTAAGAGGCTGTAGAGCAAGTTAAGAGAATGTCAAGTCATCCAATGCTGCCAGAAAGTTTAGTGAGTAGATGAGTAGCCTGGCAAAAATCATGAAAGGCCTTTTTTTTCAGTCACATTATTTATTGAGGACCTGCTGAACTGGGGGCACCGTTCTAAATGCTGAGGGTATAGTTCTGAGCATACCAAACCATTGCAGTGTGGTTGTGGCCTTCCTTTCTTAGGTCCCAGTTTTTCTAGTTTTATTGCCATCTACCAGTAGTTTGGAGCGGTACCAAGAGGGATGTGTAATGCAGGCACAGAGAGGTCAAGTACCTTGCTCAAGCCTTTATACCCAGCCGGTGGCAGAGAAAGTCAGGTAGGCTGGTGGAAGAGAATGTACAGGCCCATAACCATGCTACACTCTTCCTCTTCTATTTAGTTACAAATATGTAGGAGAGTCAACTTTCTCTGTGGGATTTGATGATGGTGTCACCGAAGGTTTGTCATAAGCTGGATCGCAAAGACTGATTAAGATGTGTTGACACAGAAGAGAATCAGAATTCTAGGCTGCGACTGGCTCTTCCGTGTGCACATAGACTGGTGGCATAGTGACTCAGAGCGTGTCCTCCATAAGACCAGCTACCTGGTTTTTACCCCTGACTTGGACACCTAGCAAGCAGATGTTATTACCCCTCTTTATTTTATTTATTTTTTCATCCCCTCGAGTGGTAGTAATAATAGTGTTTACCTTGTAAGGATTAAATAAATCATTATGTGTCAAGATCTTGAGACAGCGCCTGGGCACAGGCGACTATGAAATGCCCTTGCTCTCATGGTAGCTATTTCCATTGCTTCTACATAGTATTTGCTATAATTTTAAATTACGCATTTATATTTATTTGTTCAATGTCCTCCTCCTCTACTTTTCTAGGGTTCTATGAAGCAGGGATTCAATCTGTTTTGTTTATTACTATGTCTAGGACAAGTATCCCAAGCATAGTAGGTTTCAACAAATATATACTAAAAGATAGATACATAAGTGCATAAATGGTATAAACAGATAATTGACAAATAACAGACAAATAATTTAGCTTTCTTTTCTTCTTTGTCATAATCCTTTTTTCCCCCCTTGGAAACCTGGGGCACTGAATAACTTATATTTAAAATACATTTTCCCTGGAGTGGTTTAATTTTGAGCTGAGCTCCTGCATTAACAAAAAATGTTTTCTAATATAGATGCCCAAGGCCGATTATATTGTCTAGGCACATTTGATAAGGACTTAATTTCACACATCACAAACGATCAGCATCAAATTGTCAGAGTCGTATTTCATACCTTCTTCATGGAGACCTTTAATCTTCTTAGCCCACTTTCACAGTCCACTACTCCAAAACAAGGTTCAGTTCAAGCTTAATGAAGAAAAAAAAAAGGTAAAATGACACAGCAGAAAGTGAACGGTCACTATAACCACTGATTTCAGGAAGGCACCCATGTCCCAGAAGTTACCGTAACTTCAGACCCAGAGCAAGCAGTGTCTCAGGAAGCCATGCTTGGGCATCACCTGCCCCAGTTTTAACTACCAAGGGTGTGCATGCAACCTACAAAACAGACTTAAATCCAATCACCAGTATCTACAGGGGATCCCATGTTCTCTGCTTTTTAAAAGCCAACATTCTTTAGAAGTTCAGGATCTAAATCATTTCATCAGGATGACACAGTGGGTTTCTAAGAAGCAGTTGGAGTAAGAGAATTATCAGTTCTGCAATATGTCCCTTTCTGCTGGGTGCTTCTGCCCTTCAACTGAAAGCAACGATGACTATGTCTCTGGGGAGCTTGCCATTACCTTGCAGATGAATGAGTATTAGAATAGGCTTCAGTAGGCCTCCCTCCATCTTCCTTCTCTCTCATGACCTAGCGTCCCCATCATTGCCAGAGAATTCTTACTGAGATAAAAACCTGCAGTTCTTTAAACCACCCCTTTCTGACTAGTACAGATCTTTTAGCATGTCTAAAAAATGTCCTTCAATCTGGAAACCTGCCACATTTTCCAATATTTTACATTCTTGTAGACTCCATTCTGAAGGGCTCATATGAAAACTCTTCCCTGAACACCCTGAACCCAATGACTCCTCCCCCTCTGTGTCTCATTACAGTTTATATGCTGTCTCCATCACATCGGCCACTACTCTGACCCCTTCCTTTGTTCTCCTGACTGTATTTCCAAATTGTTAATTTCTTGAAATTTGTGACACATATCGCTCATGAGTCTACATATGGATCAACTTTTTTTCTGGAATTGGCCAAACTCACTCATGATTCTTCAATCAGTGAGCTGAGTAGGGGGCTATACTGATCTGGTCTAGACTCAGATGTTTGGGGCTCAACTGGCAATAGCTAGTCTAGCAGGGCTTTGACTAGCACAAGTGGGCTCTCCACTATGTGCTATCTCATCATCCAGTAGGCTAGTCCAAACGTATTCTCACAGCTGCGGCAGGACTCCAAGGCATTAAAATTATTCACAGTCTCTCAAGGCCTGGGCTCAGAACTGGCTAACCACCATTTCCATTGCCTTCTATTAATGCTAGCTCAGAAGGGCAGGTGGATGGCAGAGTTGGGGAAATGTACTTTATCTCCTGATAAAAACACCTACAAAGTCACACCGCAAAAGGCATGGCTAGAGGGCGGAATGGAAAAGTATGGTCATTTTTGTACAAGTGCACCATATCTTGTCAGTAAACCGAAACATTCTTAAACATCTTTATGTTTCTCCCCTGAGCATCTATGACAGTACTTGTCAAAGAGCAGTGAACTGCTTATTAATGTTTGTTCAGTTGGGCTGATTTTTAGGAGTTATTGGAATTTGATTTGTAATTGCTAAAAATTCCTAAAAACAGAGGAAATACTTGCAGCGATGCTTACAGTTAGACAGCTGTTTCATGAAAGAGCTGAGTAAAAAGAGATGCTATAAATGACCACAAAACTATGTAATAGTGAATACTTCATGGATCGCATGCCATGGGAGGTAGATACTTTGGGTCCTATCATGTGAAGGAGGAAAGGGAGGCTCTGAGAGTCATGCAGGTGGTCCCTGGGAGAGCCTAGGACTCAAAAACAAAAAATCTTTTAAAATTTACTCTAAATGCTGTGCTTTCTCTCTCTATCCCTTTGATATTTAATATGCTGTTTAGAGTGACTTACATTTAACCATGGATACACTCGCTGGCCATTGCCTTACTATGAAAGGTTTTTAGGAAAGGCACATCTAAGTAAGAGATTGCATTTATGTGCAAATCTTTTCCAGTTTATTCATCATTGCAAGGACAAAAACCAATTTCTTTGCCGCCCTAGTTACCGTTTATACTTTCAACAAATTTCATGTTCTCCGTGCAGTTGATCAGATGATGCTTTATGCAAGAATGCCAATCAAGAGTCTGAAAAGTTCATTTCTCTGAAAAAAAACACCACCCTAAAAAGTGGGGAGGGGAATATTTTTCTTATCCTTAAAATTTTCAGCTCTTTGTTAATCCAAAAAGCTGAAAACGTTTCAAGTCAAACACGGCCACCTACCATCTGGCTGAGTTAGAAGTTTATTTAGTAATCTCCTTATCAGCCAAACAGCTGGAAGTCTAGATAAGTCCTATGTGTAAGGAACCAGTGTCAACTTGTTTCCAGATAATAGCAGTGTGGGGAAAAAAATGTATTAGAAAAGAAGGAGTTCATCAGTAGGAATTAATTTGGGAGTTTTGCTGGCGTGCACTGAACTCTCAGTACTGGTGAGTTTATCATCCATTGAACCAACTGGATACTTAAAGGATGCTCAGTGTGTCACCAACTGGGATGCATTATTTTAGTGTGTGGTTTTCAAAGTGCTTTCTGTCCAGGAGTTTATTAAAATTCTAAAAAGTGCCACCACTGTATTTTACTTTATGCCACTTGCAAACTTGCCTGCAAATTGATTTTTTTTCATTTGTAAATGGAAACTTAATTGAAATACACTAGGGCAGGAATTGGCTAGTTAAAGAAACCCTTGGTAGTGTGAAACTGCTTTTTCTCTTGAGAATGAGTATTCCTTAATTCTATTTTGTGAATTTAAATGTTCATGCAATGAACATTTCATATAGCTGGGCTTATATGTGTGCCTGAGGGCACATGGAAAAAATACGTTAACATCAATTTAGTAATAAGCCTTTTCAGAATACCTCCCCTACCCCTACACCATGTGAGAATTTTGCAGATTGAAAACATTGCACTTATTATTGAAGTGATTATGTGTACCCTTATCTAACTCTTAAATTAAACTATTATTATTGAGAATTAAATACCTCTCCAACCCATACTCCATTTGCTCTAGAAGGCAATACTTGGTTAAGGCAGAAAAAGTTGTTAAAGTAAATATATCAAACCAAACACCAGCTCTGTGTGGTCATTCGGGTATTTCTTATACTCAGTCGGGTGGGGAAGGCAGTTCTTCCTAAGATGATGAGTTTAGGAGTTGGACAGTCCATGAGAAGTCTTGTCCCTTCTTTGAGCACCAGTTAACTCATGTATAAAGGGCTTGGCACAGACCCTGGGGCCTCGTATTCATCTGATAATCAGGTGGTTGCTGCCACGCTTATTGGCGTCATTGTTAACACCCATACGCTCTCAGAGATCACTTTAGTCATTCCCTACATGAATCAGTGGCTGCCAAACCTAGGCAGGTGACATACAGGCAGGCTCTATTGCTCTTTGCGGCTTCCTCTTTCCCTGGAGTAGTCATTTTCTTTTGATCTCTAGGTTGTCCGATTCCATCCTTAGACTTAATTGCATAATAGCAGTAGTATGTCTCTGTTGTCTTGGCGTCTCAAGTCACTCAGCATGAAACAGGTAACCTGCTTATCTTTAAAGCAGGAATGTGTGTTCCCTGTCCTTCTTGCATTCAGTTGCTCAGGCTGTGAAGTAAGACACTGTTCCCTTTACCAATTGTATGACTTCTCATCTCTGAAATAGAATCCAAAAGCTTAACATTAGATATGTTGGAAAGAGTAAATAAATACTAAATATAAATATTTAGTAGAGTGCCTAGTGCACAGGCAGCACATGATAAATGGTGGTGGCAATTATTATTTTCAAAGGAACTGCTTATCATGCCCCACACCCAGGCTCCAATTATCTGCTGACTATTTCCTTAAAGAGATTCTGAGATTCCTTTGTTTTCATGTCAATTTTTCACATTCAGACATCTATAATAACTGCCATTTATTAGTATTCATAGTCGCAGTGACTTTAGAACACTTTTTTATGTATTTTATGGTCCTATTGAAACAGAGACCTGTTTAATCTTGCCAGAGAGATATATTTAAAATAAAGCAAATATGTTATTGCTCTATTCAAAACTTCTGATTTCAGGGCTATTTTTGATCTGTTTCTTCTTGCCTCTTTAGTTTCATTGCCTGCATGTTATATATCCTTGCTCCAAATTCAGTGAATGATGTATATTTCTCTAAATGAGTCTTACTCTTTCAGACTTCAGTGTTTTTTCATAGTTTACTTTGCATGCATTTTCTCCTTTTATTCTCTCAACAATATATTTTATTTATTTTGGCTTTTGTCCAGTTTCTTCGAAGGTAATAGTTTACAAAACTATAGAATTACAACCAGGATGTTGATATTGACAGCTGAGCTACAGGACATTGCTTTCACCGCAAGGATTCCTGATGGTGGCTTCTTATAGCAACACCCATGCTTGTCCCACCTTGCCCCATTCTTTCCTTCCTGGTACCCCAAATGTGTTCTCCATTTCTCCATTGTTCTCATTTCAAGAATAGTATTTACTATTTTTCAACTGTTTATTCTATTACGGTTGTCCCAATTTTCTTCCATTTTGCCCCTCTCCACCCAGCCCACCCATCTTGAGTACAGTCAATACCCTCTCCATTGTCTATGTCCATGAGTCATTTATACATATTCTTTCACTAGCCCCTTCCCCCTCCCTTCCACCATTACCCCCTCCCTTCTCTCCTCCTACAGCTCTCAGTCTCTTCTCTGTTTCTGTATCTCTGGTTCTATTTTTCTTGTTAGGTTATTTTGTTCATTAGATTTCAGTTATAAGTGAGGTCATATGGTATTTGTTTTTTGCCACTGGCTTATTTCAGTTATTACAATAGTCTCCAGTTCCATCCATGCTGTTGCAAAAGGTAGGACTTCCTTCTTTCTTTCTGCTGCATAGTATTTCATTATGTAAATGTACCACAGTTTTTTAATTCGCTCATCTACTTATGGGCACTTAAGTTGCTTCCAACACTTGACTGTTGTAAATAGCACTGCTTTGAGCATAGAGGTGTGTAAGTTCTTTTGAATTGGTGATTCTTAGGGTATATTTCCAGCAGTGGAATGCATCATAAGGCAGTTCTACTTTTAATTTTTTGAGGAAATTCCATACCGTTTTCCACAGTAGCTGTACCAATGTTCATTCCCACCATCAGTGCAATAGGGTTCCATTTTCTCCACATCCTTACCAGCCCATGTTGTTTGTTGATTTTTTAATGGTAGCCATTCCGACAGGTGTGAGGTGATATCACATTGTGGTTTTACTTTGCATCTCTCTGATGGCTAGTGATGTTGAGCATTTTTTCATATGTCTATGGGCCATCTGTATGTCCTCCTTGGAGAAGTGTCTGTTCATGTCATTCGTCTATTTTTTAATTGGGCTCTTTGTCTTCCTAGTGTTGAGTTGTATGAGTTCTCTATGTATTTTGGAGATTAAACTCTTTTCCAATACATTATTGGCAAATATGTCCTCCTATACAATCAGTTCCTTTTTCATTGTTGTTTTTGTTTGTTTGTTTTGGGGGTTTTTTTGGACAGAGGGGAAGGGAGGGAGAAAGGGAGGGAACACCAATATGTGGTTACCTCTCACATGCCTCCTCCTGGGGACATGGTCTGCAACCCAGGTATGTGCGCTGACTGGAGAATCAAACCGGCGACCCTTTGTTTTGCAGGCTGACGCTCAATCCATTGAACTACACCAGCCGGGGCCTTCCATTTTCATTTTGATGATGGTTTCTTTAGCCATGCAGAAAATTTTTTAACTACGTGTAGTCCCCTTTGTTTATTTTTTTCTTTATTTCCCTTCCCCTAGGAGGTATATTGGTAAAAATATTGCTATATGAAATGTCTAAAATTTTACTGCCTATGTTTTCTGCTAGAACTTTTGTGGTATCATGAATTATATTTAAATCCTTTATTCATTTTGAGTTTATTCAAAATGTATGCAATGCACCTCCCAAAGTATGGTATAAGCTGGTAGTCTAGTTTCATTATTTTGTTTGTACCAGTCCACTTCTCCCAGTGCCATTTATTGGAGAGACTATTTTTACTCTATGGTATGCTCATGCCCTCTTTGTTGAATATTAATTGACCATAGAGCCATGGGTTTATTTCTGGGCTCTCTGTTCCATTGATCTGAGTCTGTTCTTGTGCCAGTACCAAACTATCTGGATTACAGTGGCCTTGTAATATAGTTGGATATCAGGTATTGTGGTCCCTCCAATTTTGTTCTTCTTTCTCAGGATTGCTGAGGATATTGGGGATCATTTTTGGGTCCAGATACATTTTTGGAATATTTGTTTTAGATCTGTGAAATATGCCATTGGTATTTTAATAGGAATTGCATTGACTCTATAGATTGCTTTGAGTAGTATGGACCTTTTAATGATGTTAATTGTTCCTATCCATGAACATGGTATATGCTTCCATTTACTTGTATCTTCCTTAATTCCTTGCTTTAGTGTTCTATAATTTTTCAAGTACAGGTCTTTTACATCCTTGGTTAAATTTATTCCTAGGTTCTTTTTTTTCCTAGTTGCTATAGTAAATGGGATTTTTCCTAGTTCCTCTTTCTGATCATTCATTGTGGGTATACAAGAATGCATTCAGTTTATGAATAATGACTTTGTTTCCCACTAGTTTGCCAAAATCACTTATTAGGTTAAGTAGTTTTTTGGTGGAGGCTATAGGGTTTTCTATGTACACTATCATGTCATCTGTAAATAACAACAGTTTTACTTCCTCCTTTCCAATTTGGGGGCCTTTTATTTCCTTTTCTTGTCTAATCACTGCGGCTAGAACTTCCAGTACTATGTTGAGTAAGAGTGGTGAAAACGGGCACCGTTGTCTTGTTCTTGATCTTAAGGAAAACATTTTTAGTTTTTACCCATTGAGTATGATGTTGGCAGTAGGTTTCTCGTGTATGGCCTTTATTATGTTGAGGTATGCTCCCTCTATTCCCACTTTGCTCGGTGTTTTTATCATAAATAGGTGCTGGATTTTGTCAAATGCTTTTTTCAGCATCTATTGATATGTTCATGTGGTTTTTGTCTTTCATTTTATTTATGTGATATATTACATTTATCAATTTGAGAATGTTATACCATCCTTTCATCCCTGGGCTAAATCCCACTTGATCATGGTGTATGATCTGTTTAATGAATTGCTGGATCTGGATTGCCATTATTTTGTTGAAGATTTTAGCATCTATGTTCATCAGAGATATTGACCTGTAATTTTCTTTCTTTGGTATGTCTTTACCTGGTTTTGGAATTAGGATAATATTAGCCTCAGAAAAGGAGTCTTCCCTCTTCTTGAATTATCTGGAATAGTTTGAGAAGGATAGGTCCCAGTTCTTCTTTGAATGTTTGGCAAAATTCACCTGTGAAGCCATCTGTTCCAATGCTTTTGTGTGCTGGGAGTGTTTTGATTACTGCTTCAATTTTTCTCGTTGTTAGTCTGTTCAGCCTTTCTGCTTCTTCTTGATTCAGTTTTGGGAGATGCATTGCTATGAATTTCCCTCTCAGGCCTGCTTTCACTATGTCCCATAAGTTTGGGGCTTTTGTGTGTTCATTTTCATTTGTTTCCAAATACATTTTGATTTCTTTCTTGATCTCATTGTTAACCCAGTCTTTATTTAATAACATGTGATTCAATGTCCACACATGTGAATGTTTTTGAGTTTTCCCTTGAGGTTGGTTTCTAGTTTCAAGCCATTATGATCCAAGAAGATGCTTGATATCATTTCAATTTTCTTGAATTTGTTAAGGCTTGTTTTGTGTTCCACCATGTAGTCTATTTTTGAAAATGATTCATGTATGTTTGAAAAGAATGTATACTTTGCTTATTTGGGGTGAAATATTCTGTAAATATCAATTAAATCCATTTGATCTACAGTGTTGTTCAATGCCACACTATCCTGGATTCTTTCTTCGGAAGATCTATCCATTGTTGACAATGGGATATTAAAATCCTCTATGATGACTGTATTATTGTCCATCTCCTTAAAGCCCTCCAAGACTTTCCTCATGTATTTAGGTGCTCCTTTTTGGGTACATATGTGTTTACAAAGGTTATGTCCTCTTGTTGGATCACTACCTTCAGTATTATGTAGTGACCTTCTTTTTCTCTTGTTAAGGCTTTTGTTTTGAAGTCAATTTTGTCCGATTTAAGTATTGCTACCCCAGCTTTCTTTCTTTCTTTTTTCTTTTTTTGTCATTCCTTCACTTTCTGCCTGTATAGCTCTTTTGTTCTGTGGTGGGTCTCTGGTAGACAGCATATGTGCACATTGTTTTCTTATTCACTCAGCTACCCTATGCCTTTTGATTGGAGCACTTAATCCATTTACATTTAAGGTTATTATTGATAGGTACTTGTTCATTGCCATTTTTCACCTTTCTACCCATACTCCCTCCACCTCCCTCTTTGTCTTCTTCTTAAAGCAGCCCCTTAGAGATTGATCTTTCCCCTATAACTCTTCCCTACCACTGATTGATCTACTTACAGCACTAGTCTAATGACATTGAACTTGACACTCTACCTCATTATACTGTAATCTTATAATGTGGGATCTATTCTTTTTTAGATTGCATATTACCTGTGACTACTAGCATAGTGCCTAGCCATACTAGGGTCTCAGTTTCTCACTGGCTCTCTTTTTTTCCCTTTCTCTGTATGTGTGCACATGTACTTTCTTTTAGTAAAGAAGTTGTTCAATGTCATATGGATTTTTTTTTCTTCTAACAGTTACCATACTCTAGGGTAAATACTACATAATGTAAACTAATTAGAGGAGGTCTCACCTTACTATTTAGTTTGTGGACACATATTCCCAGGGAATAGGCAGATACTGGAATAGATATTTTCTCTAAATAGTACAATATGCATTCACAGTTGTAAAAATCAATACACCATTTACTGACAGTTAGCTTTATCTGTTGTGTGTACTGTATTGTAAATGACATTACACAAATGAAATTGAGCCTGACCTTCCAGTTTGTGAAAATTGTTCAATGAAATTATTCTTTATTCATACTATGGAATAAAACCCCATAAACAACATAATCTTGAGATTTAATTCAAGAAAGGGTCTTTAATAAAATTATTTTGTGTAGATTCTTGGGAATTTCAGATAGTCACCGATGCATTGAAGTTGAACATATGCTATATTATTTAAATGAATAACTATTGCTAAACATGCCATTGAAATCTAATAGGTTCAAAATCAGTATGAATTAGTTTTCTATTATAGTTGTCAGTTTTGTTTGCATCAGGATGTTACTATTTTTAAATATTTGAACAAGTTATAGAATAATATAAAATACTCTTATAAATTAGTCTTCACTCATAGGATATAAATAATTAGAAATCATTTTAAATATTGACTTCCCTGATCACATTTTAATTAAAAAAATGTTGCCGATGACCAAGGAAGCTTTATACACACATGCAGCAAAATATGTTTGAGTGTGTGTGTATCAGCAGTCACCTTTTTATCATGTATGCTCCAATTAATAGTTTTTCATTGTTCATTCTAACCTTTGCCTGCAAGCATGCTTTTTTGGATTCTTACATGCTTATTACCCATACAAGCTACAACTATGAGGTTTTAAATTCTCTTATGTTAAAATATATTTATATCCAGAAGAATTTGCTTATCTATCACATACGTTAAGACGTAGAACATTAACAATACTATTGAACTTTACTTCTGAATTATCTTTTACTTATCTTCTATTTTTGATTTACTACACCTGTATTATCTTTAGGAAACTTTATATAAATGTGTCATGCTGGATATATTTGGTCTCCACTTTTTATTAATCTAGCATTAGCTTCATGAGATTCATACATATTGAAGCACGTGGCTATAATTCATTTATTATTGATTCTTTACAGTATATGTGAAGGTTTAGATTTACATGACAATGACAAACTGCTTTCTAAAATACTTGTACCCATTAATTACACCTCTGCCAGAATAATGTAAGTTACTGTTGCTCTATAAACATGCCCATGCTGGGTACTGTCACACATTCTAAATAATAACAACCATGGTGAAAATGAAAATGGGAAAATGGTATCTGCTGTACCTTTAATTTTCCTTTCCTTAAATGAAAGTGAATACAGTACCTCTCAAATATTTAGTGATCATTCTAATTTCTCATTTTGTAAAACATCTGTCTATGTCTTTTGGCCATTGTTCTATTGGTTTAGTTATCTTTTTTTTTTTTACAGTTCTACTAGTGCTTTATATATTATGAGTATTAATTTCTCTGAATGTGTCACTAATATCTCCTAGTTTGAGGTTTGTGTTTTCACTCTCTTCATAGTAACTTTGGAAGAACACAAATTCTTAATTTTAATATAGTTGTATTTATCAATTTTTCTTTATGACTGATGTCTTTTGTGTGTCTTACCTTAATAACTAATAGTCTATACCACACAATAAAAAGATACTTATATTTTTAAAATAATATTGAATAACTTGAAATTTTTTAGTTATATAATCTATTTGGATTTGCTTTTTTGTGTGATGTGTAGTAGGGATTGTTTTATTTATTTTTTCATATCAATTTTACTTGTACCATTGATGCATTTACTAAACAATATATTCTTTCATCTACCCTTTCATTCTGCTCTATATAGTGTCCCATATACTCGTGGGTTTACTTTCTAATTTCTTTGCTATGTTTTAATATTTATTTATCTGTTTTTACGTTAATGCCTCTAACAATCCATATATCAATTACTGTAGCTGTACATTTTAAATTGAAATGGGGAAGAGCCATCAATCTTACTGAGCTTCAGAGGTGTAAAGGTCATGTTAGGCCCTCTCCTCTTACATAACATTGTTTAAATCCTTTATTAATTGCCAAATAAAATCTATTTGAATTTTGATGAGATTGCACTGAATACTATATCCATTGATTAATTTGTAGCAAACTGACATATCTTTAATTATTGAGACTTTCTTCAGGAATATGGCATGCCTCTCCATTTACTTAGGTATTTTGTAGTTACTTTTATTTTACATCTCCACTGAGGTAAATTACAATAAACTACACGTAGCTAAAGTGTGCAATTTGGTAGATGTTGACATATCTACACACTATGAAACCACTACCACAGCCCCCAAAATGGGCATCCATCATCCTCAAAAGTTTCATCTCACACCCTTTCTATCCCTCCTTCCCACCTTTAGTAAATTTTTAGTTTTCTCCATATAGATTCCATCCTGTTACTAAAACATGTTTCAGCATTTTCTTGGTTTACTTTTTAATAACTCTATAATTTAGACATAAAAGTTTTATCACATCATTAATAGAATTAATAATAATGTTTAGATTTTGTTTTCAGTTTTTGTCATTTATTTCTTCTTTATCCTAGCCCTTCTGAAATTACTTTAATTCTTCCTTAAGTGTATCATTTTAGAAATTTCTTTGGTGAAATAACATTTGTTTAATTTGAAAATATTTGTATTTTATTCTTATCCTTAAAGATAGATCTTACTCAGTGTTCAATTCTTAATTAATACCAGTTATCTCATCATTTTCAATATGAGCTTCCACTATCTTCTGGTTTCCATTGTTGCTGTGTGGAAGTCTACTTTCCAATTATCTTTCATTTAGACAGTGAGTCTTCTCTCTCTTTTTACTTTTAGTTTATTTGTCACCAGTGACGTACTGTTTATTCTGATGTATATAGATGTGGATTTCTTTTTGTTTACTCTGAATAACTTACTCTTTAATCCTGCATTTACTGAATCTAATGATATGTCTTTTAATAAATTCTGGAATATTTTCAGCTTTTATTCTATGAATATTTCTTCTCCTGTGTATTTTTTTCTATTGTCATCTTCTATAAAGCCAATTAATGTATAAATTTTTACTCTATGCTATATACCCCAAAAATTACTTTTTAAAAATATTTCATCTTTGTCACTTCTTGAATTGCATTATTTATTTTTTCCAGTTTACTTTTCATTTTGTTACCATCTCTTCAGCTGTGTTTAATCCACTATTTTAAAGTATATTTTATTGATTATGCTATTACAGTTATCCCATTTACCTTCTTTGTCTCTCTCTGCCCACTACCTCCATTCCCTCCAGCAATTCCCCCCTCCTTAGTTCATGTCCATGGGTCATACATATAAGTTCTTTGGCTTCTTCATTCCCTATATTATTCTTAACCTCCCCCTGTCTATTTTGTACCTACTAATTATGCTTCTTATTCCCTGTACCTTTTCCCCCATTCTCCCCATCCCCCCCACCCCTCAATGATAAACTTCCCAGTGATCTCCATTTCTGTGATTCTGTTCCTATTCTAGTTGTTTGCTTAGTTTTTTGTTGTTGTTGTTGTTGTTGTTTTTAGGTTCATTTGTTGATAGTTGTGTTTGTTGTCATTTTACTGTTCATAGTTTTGATCTTCTTCTTTTTCTTAGATAATCCCCTGAGCATTTTTAAGTCAATTCATATAACTCAAACTTTCTTTTTTTTTATTGTTGTTCAAGTACAGTTGTCTCCATTTTTCCCCCACTGTTCTCCCCTGCTCCAATGACCCCACCTCCCACCCTCAATCCTACCCCACTTTGATATGTCCATGGGTCCTTTATACATGTTTCTTGATGACGCTTCCCCTTCTTTCCCCTGTTTCTTTAATAAATTAGCATATTCTAATAGTCTACTTTTTTAAAAATCCATGTTCAAAAATATATGTTTATATATTTTATCAATAATTATTTTATTTTCTATATCTGAAGTAATTAGGTCTAAACATATTGCTTAGTATTTCTACTGATAATCGTTTGCAAAGGCTCTTTATTTTCTTAAATATTAGGTAATTTAATATTTTGAGCTCACCTTTGACTGAACCTAATATGCACAAATTTTGGGAGTCCTCAAAGGGAATTTATTTCCTTCAGAGAGAATTTGCATTAGTTTCTGCTGTAATGTATAAATTATAACTCCCCAGAAACATGGCCTTTCAATTTCCTCACCTGGTCTTTCTCAGACCACAAAGCTGTTGTGAATCCTGCCCCAAGTCCTGCGCACAGGCCTGCAGAAACAAACTCTTGGGGGACATTGCTATGTGGGAGTTGTGCTTACTTTCTACTTAGCATCAACAAATTACAGACAGGCACCTTTTGGGTCCTTGTACTATCCACTTGGATTTTCCCCTCCTAGTATATTATTTTGCTAATAGTAAGATTTCATGGGTCACTGATTCATGCGGGGAAGTGGGGGTAGAATGAACATTAGTATCCCTTTTCCCATTGTCATCTTAAAAACTTCAAGGACCTAGTCTTTCTCTTCCAGTGCGGCATTTATTGATAAAAGGCCTAATATTCTGGCCCTGGCCAGTGTTGCTCAGCTTTTTGGGCAATGTCCCACAAACTAAAAGGTCATTGGTTTGATTCCCAATTAGGGCACATCCCTGGATTGCGGGTTTGGTCCCTGGCTGGGACATGCACAGGAGACAGCTGATCGATGTTTCTCTCTCACATTGATGATCCTCTCCTTCTCTTTCTCCCTTCCTTCCCCTGTCTCTAGAATCAATGAAAGAAAAAGAAAAGTAAAGACCTAATATTCTGGTGTTGACATATGACTCAGGGCAACCTACGCTACCGAATTGGCTGATTCTGTTGCTTTCAGCTCCTAGTCTTCCTCCTCTTCATTCTTCTCTTACATCAGCTTTTTCTTTTTTCTTTCTCTCTTTCTGGAGCTTGGGCACTTTTCTAAAATTTTTTCTATGAGTTCAGCAATATGGTCAAAAGTCTGTTTAATTATTTAATATAAAGTTGTATTAAAATCAAAGGAATTCTCAAAAATATCCTATTTACTACCTAGGTATACATTTATTATTATTTTTAAGCCATTAAAATGTTACATTTTATAATTACTATATTTAACAGCTTCAATATATATTTGATTGAACAAATTATTTTCTAACATCTGTACTATTGTTATTGATGCATTTTACATTCTACCATAATTTCATCTGTTTGTCATTCTATTTCATCACTCCTTTTATGCTTCCCAATATAATATATTAATATTTTATCAATTTTGAGAATATCGTGATCCACTTTAAACTTTCTCCTTGTGTTCATAATGTTTAATTAATCATCAAGAATAGTTTACTGACTTTGCCTTTACTTAATAATTAGTGGAGTAGAAGAATAAATAAGCATTAATTGAATAGCTTTGTAATGTTATTTTTATGAACCTACTTCTTGAATTGTTTTATCAAACATAGTATTTCCCCATCATATCATTGTCACTTAAGAAACTCCTATTTTTTCAAATACACTTCAGTCTGTTTAACTTAGCCACCAGTGTCACTGAGCAGTTAACATTTGTCGAACACCTTATCGGACTAGGGAAGTGGCTTTGTTGTCACCACCTGGTTCCCACTGTGGCCAGAATAAATTCTACAACACATTAAAACATGGGCTGAAGAACAGGATTTATTTGGGATGCTTAACAAAACAAGGTTCACCAAGGAAAATAAGACATGGATTCTTGAATTTACCTTTATCCTCATGTAAAGATGCACAGTGTCTCTGCTGGACCACGCCACATGTATACTTTCCAGGAAGGGGACCTGGATCTACTGATTTGATACTAAAAATATGAGAAAATGGCCTTATCAATGGGTGAACAAAAATAATACTAGGCCACCAGGCAGTCAGAGTTAATATACCATTTCTTTAAAGACTTGTATGGAAACGTTATAGCCCCTCCTACCAGAAAAAGGAATGTCCTGGTCTTTCATGGGGTTATATTAAATGTTTAGGTCATGATATTCCACCATTATTCTTTTTAGTGGTAAATGTTGAAATAGCACATCCTAATATAAACATTATTGGGAAATTTGAACTAACATTTAACACCTATCACAAAGTACTTAAAATACTAAATTTTATTTAATATGCACAACAGTCCTGTGAAAGGTGATATATATATTCTAAGTAAGAGTTAAAATTTCCAGAAATGTCATTTAGAAAATATGTATCAAATTAATATAACTAGCTCACTTCTGTGCAACATTTTGCATATTTCGAAGACCTTCGTGTAAGTTTTCTATCCCACTTGATTTTCACCATGCCCATCTAACAAGTGCTAATATCTTTTCCTTTATATGAAATGAAAAATAAAGGTTAAGGAAGCGACATACTCCCAAGCTAAGTGAGCAAGGGCTAGCCTATATAGAGAGTACTCAGATAAAGGAGGAATTAATTCTATATTTAATATTTGGTTGAAACAAATTGGTAATTATAAAATAAGGATTAGCTCTATTGTTTATAGGTCATGCTCTGAGGCAATTTCCTTCTCCCAAAGTCCGATGAACTTTCTTTTTGTATTTCTCCAAATTCTTGCCAAATTTCTGGAAACATAGGTGCCATATTCCACATAAACTACTTGATTCCAATCATAAAGTCTCTGTGGCCTATTCATTTTTCTTAAAATTTTAAAGACACGTGCATCAAATTATCTACTGTTTGCCATACTCTAGTCAATGCCTGAATTTTAAAAACGTCCTGAGAATGGATATTTTGTAAGAATTCATTCCTCAAGAGACTCCTAGCTCTACCCTTGTATAAGGTCAGACCACAAGATGGTTACACGTCTGGGTCACATCATCCACTCCATTCCCACAAAATTGCCTTAAATAACTTCATTTTCCACCCTATGCTTGGATTTTACGATGGGCCTGTGATTTAAGAACCAGCGATGTAGGAAGGCCTTCACCTTTCTTGTAAAACTGTCACCCAGGACATTTGTTGGTTGTTACTTTGCTGAGTGGCTACAGCAGCCCTCGCAGCCAAGGCGTCTCAGGGCTCCAAGCCAGTAAAGGTTTGTCATTTATGATAAACAGGCCTCCCTCCTTTGATTAGACAAACAAAACAGTGTGTGATTGGAAAAAATACATTTAATGGGAAGTGGATGTGTATATGTTTTTATCCTAGCTCTGCATAACGTTAGCCAAATTATTAACCCTTTGTAAACCTCAGGTTCCTCCTCTGTAAAATGCAGGTTATGAGCCCTACACTGCAGGATTATTCTGAGGAATAAACATTACAACGGGCTAACCACAATGTTTTGCAACTGTTAGCTTTTTCAACATCTCTTTTCTGTGTTAGGCACTGTGCCAGTTCCCTTGCACATGTGATCTCTAAACTCAGTAATACAAAGCAGTCTTATTGTCTCTATTTTATAGATGGCTCAACAGAGATTTAGAGAATGGAAGTAAACTGCCGGAAGCAGTCACACAGCTAGTTGGTGGCTGAACTAGCATTCACAATTAGGACTAATTGATTTCTAAATCAGGTACTTTCCATTTTCCTGGACTTTTCTACATTTGGTTTCTGCTTTGTCCTGTTACAAATTTATAGCTAAGTTACATGTTCAGGCGCTGAAATTTTCTGTAGCCAGATTTTTAATACATAATTCCATGGCTCTTCACTGTCGAATCATGCCCTGTTTCCCTTTGGGAGACATGGACCAGGGAGAGGGATCTCAGGGAAAAAAGTAAGACAAACCTGAACTTAACTGCTTAAATCTTGGCTCCACCATATTTTATCCACGCGGGCAAAATATTTCTGTTCTTGAAGTCTATTTCTCATATGTAAATATCATCTGTTTTACAGATTAGCACAAACGTGATAATGTGTGTAAAAGGGCCAGCATGATCCGCATAATGGCTGGCACACAGGCAGCATTCGATAAATATTAGCAAGTATTATTATGGTTTCATTTTGTCCTATGACTATGGACTCCTACCCCTGTGTTTTTATAATAAACCACCTCAAATCTTATCTGGGATAAAATAAGACAATTTTTAAATTACCTAAATTAAGTACTTACAAAATAAGTCGCTTGACTCGAAAATGGGCTTAATACGGGAACTTGGAAGTAGCAGGAGCACTTTGAGGCTCTCCTGGGAACTAGAGGACTCCACGGGTGATTAATTGCTTGAAACGGCAGATTTAAAAGGAAACAAAGGAACACAACTTTTCCCAAATATGACTTTTGGGCAAATGGACACAACACTTGAACGGTGGCCGCCTCCATGTCACTGGGATCTGTCCAGAAATGTCCTGTGGGTTTGGCAGCCCCAGATTCATCCCCCAAGCACCCATGTGCTTTAAGAGACTCGAGGTCCAGCAAAGGGCACATTCATCTAACGGAAACTCACACCTCTCTTGTTAGCAATCTTTAGGCAGTAAGAGCTGTCTCTAGTGATTCATGACTATTTCATGCCAACAACCAGAAGTGAGACCCAGGAGAGTGTTCAAGAGGGCTGAGTTCTGTTTCTGTTTTTCTCCTCATCAGAGGCGGGTTTAATGGTGGGTGCTCCGGGTGCACGGCCTGGGCCCTGACTTCTGAAGGGCCCTGCAAAACCCCAACTTCACACTTTTTTCTAATGACACCAAGTTCGCTTTCCTATGTGTGATTTTAATTACGTACAAGCTTACAGTCAGTGGTAAAACCTGATAGTATGTTTATAATCGCTTATTTTCATTATTACATTACTACACTGCATACTACACACATACTACGCTGCATAGGCCCCACGTGGTTGCGCTACCGCTCATCGGAGCAATAGAACCGTATTTGCTACATTGTACTTACAAAGGTTCTCCTGCGGGGCAGACTGACCATATACACGAATACACAGGGATGAAAATTAGTTTGTGGATATGTACTTGTTTCATTTATGGTTTTAAAAATATGTATTTTTAAACACGTATTTTTATTTTCCCTGTCTCTCTCTCTTTTTTTTAAGGGGCCCAATATTTTCTTCTGCACCCGGGGCCTCAACCGACCTTAATCTGCCTCTGTCCTCCTGACTAGAAATGGGACTTTGACTAAAGTGACCTTTCCCTGGGCTTCAGATTTTTAGCAAAATGGATGTAATTTCTCATAGGGTTTTTTGTTTTTGTTTTTTTGTTTTTTAGATCAAATTAAGAATGGATGTGTTATTAAATCTAGTTAATCAATAGGCTTATGAGTGATCATTTCCTCCTAAAATTAGAAAACCGTTTCTTGCAAAGGATGTGAAGTATCAAATATGTCATGCCTTTCTCTCAAAGTTAGACCATGTGATAAATATTCGAGGTATTTTCTTACTAAATGAATAATGATATTTGCTGCAATTCAAACAACAAAGAAAATGAGCAAAAAAATATAAGAAATAATGGGGATGTTAATATTTAAAGCTACCAAAAGAATCAGAAATTGCCCACATTGATCTGGGGCATTATAGGAGACATAGGAAGGACTTGGTAAATTTTCCGGAATTTTCAACTTTAGTCCAATCTTTAAGTATACATAATTCAATATTAAAGCATGCCGATATGTATCATGAAGCATAAAGCTACATTTGCGGGAGTATTGGAGAGGTAACTTGAATGTGAAAGCAATGACATTGAAGTAAACTTCCTTGGGCTGCCCTTCCAAGTTCTCCTGGGGCTCTCGGTTCAAGCTCCTCCGTCCCTAAGCTATTGTTGTAAACACAATGCAATTGCGATGTTGTTAAAGAGGATCGGATTTGGGTTCAGCCTTGTATAAAAGTTATAAAGGGCATGACACAAGGTCTGCTACACAATAAAAGCCAATGTCTTAGGTAAAATTTTGAAAACATTTGTCTCTGAAGCACTGTCTGCCTGGTTTAGGTATGAGCACTGAGTAGGTTCAAATCTTGGTTTCATCATTTACTATTTTTGACTTCAAGTAAATGATGTAATATCTCTGTACTCTTGCCTCATATGTAAAATAAGGATAATAATGCCAGTCTCATAGAGTAGCTGTGAAGGTTTAATTAAATAAAAATTATAAAGCGCATGCCACAAAGTCTGCTACACAATAAAAGTGTGAAAGCTTAATAAATATCACCTTCATTGTCATTATCGTCAGGAAGAAAAATTTTGAGTAGAAATTTCAGAACACTATTGTTCTTTTTATTCCAATATCATGAAAGATGAAAGTTGTCTAATTGCTAGGATCATCAGATCTCAGGAGAAACAGATGGCCCATTTGGGAGTAAAAAGGCTTAGTTGAAGAGATATCAATGAAGAAGTTATTTACAGTCAGATGAGCAGGGTTAAAGGGACCAACAGGAGGCTATGAAGCACCCAGAGGACAGCAGAGATGAGAAGCATTTAGGCCTGACGGGATAGAAGAGGAAAGCTATTACCAGAAACTAGTGAACCACTGCAGCCCTAGAAGAAGGTCACCCAATAACATCTGACCAGAGCAGCAAGGACAAAATAAATGCCCTGACCTGTTCTCTCACCCTCTGACCTCCTGCAAGTGTCTTCCATTGGCTGAACACAACGGGAAAGCAGGAAGACGATCAAAGGAACCTGGGGCATGTAACCAAAAGAGATCTGCCTCCCAGGACACGGAGTGGAGCAGGATCAGGGAGACAAAAGGAGAAGAATGAATGTACCCAAACATAAAAAAACCACCAATGACTGAAGATGGAAAAGCACTTACTGAATCCATTGTTAACTATTTACTAATCAGATAAGATTATATTATTTAAGCATTATAAGTCTATTTTAATATCAATGAAAAGGAAGGATAATACATTCCTCATTGGGTTCTTCTAAGAGAAAAAAATGTATGTATATATTGTATATATGAGTATATATTATATATGTATATATCCATATATATAACAGCACAATATCAGAGATACAGACATTTGATAAAAATCAGCTATTATAATGATATTTATTATTAAGAATCTGAAGACTGTCATAATGTTGGCAGCAAATTTAAAGATCCCTGCAAAGTTGTGTATTAATTTCTTAAACAAATATCGAGTGCCTACCATGGGCAAGGAGCTTCTAGATACCTGGGATGTAACAGTGAACAAAAGCAACCTGCTTTCCACCATCAAAAGTTTATAGTCTAGTACACTTAAACACTCAAATGAATACCTGAAATTGTGAAACATACTATGAAAGAGCCATGTTATATTGGAGTATACCAGGAGGACTCTAATTTAGTTGGATAACCCGAAAACGCTTCTCTAAGAAGAATTATTTAGGCCATCACCGCAGAATGGTGAATCTGACAGAAATGAGAAGGGAGGCTGGGACTCGGGAGCATTCAAAGCAGACAAACACGTGTACAGAGGCGTACGGCCCATCCCGAGAAAAGACCGGCCTGAGCGCAGCATTAGGAACAAAGAGGTGGGTGGGAAAAAGATGAGGTTGAAGAAGTAGACAAGGACCCCACCCTACAGGTCTACACTGTCGGCCAAAAGTTGAACATTCAGTCTAAGTGGAAAGAAAAGTCACTGAAGCATTTCACGCAGGGAGCTAGTATGGTCTCATTTGCATTTTTAAAACCTTACCCTGCCTTTCATGTACAAAATAGGTTGGAAAGACACAAGAATAAAAATGAAGACCAATTAGGAAGTTATTTGAGTGGACAAGAGCAGAAGATCAAGTTGTCTTGAATGTGTATCATTAGCTAATTTGGTCAACCAGGTGAAAATATTTTCTAAGGAAAGAATAACAGAACTGCATCATGGGGTTGTTATGAAGACTGTATAAGATGTAGACAAACATATGTCAAAACCCCAGATATATAGTAGGCACTTTAATAAAATGATCCCTGTCTTAACATCTACCAGACTGTTGGCTCCTTGAGGTTAGATATTTACATTATTCTTGTTTATATCCACCAGACCCCTAACATAGCTAGTACTTTTAGAATGTCTAAATATCACATGGTGGCAAAATATTAAACCTTTTGGGAAGAACATTAGAAGTCAGACAGAAAAAGTGTAGCAAACACTTCTAACTTTCAGAATCTCAATTTGAATTTCTCCCTTTTCTTTTTAGACTTAGAAACCAAAACTCCAAGGGGTCCTTAGAGGCTGCTTTGTAGATTGCTAAAGGCCATCCAAAATCCAATTTTGTTGTTGTTTGGAATGAAACATCATACTGCACTTACAGAATTTTCCTTTAAGAACTGCAAAGTGCTTTTCAAATGAAGATGCATCCTCCTGATGAACTAGAAGGGGAAATGATGGAACAGGGTGATTTATAAGTCTGCTTGCAGTGGGCAAGTGAATTGGCAAGATAGGAAAGGATGAAATAGCTGAGTCTCCACCCCATCCTACCATCATTCTATGTTGTAAAATTTAACCTCCTTTTTCTTCAGAAATTCTTAGAATTATGTCACAAACGAAAAATGAGGCTGGATCCCTGTTTCTGGTGCACATTTATCAAAGCTGCAAGGCAGCCCTGAATCTCAGACTCTGTAACCCATGATGTTTTAAAAAGCATGGATACTGGAAAGCAATGGGGGTGTTTTATTTAATGAGCAATTTGAATCTAGCCTGCAAATTACTTTTTTATCAAACTGTGCATTTTAAAGCAATGGGTAATCCTGAGGAAGCATTTCCATAAGCAACGCATTTTAACAATTGTTAATGTGTCAAACAAGAAAATAAAACCCATGGCAACTTAGACCAATACCAAGTCAGAAAAATAGTGTCTCTGAGAGGAAAATGAAAGGATTTTTCTAACTGGATATAATACAGTGGAATTCTTTGTAATATTGTAGTATGATACTAAAGTCAATGTATTAGGTAAACTTTTGAAAACCATTGTCTCTGAAGCACTGTGTGCATGGTTTAGGCGTGAATGCTCAGTAGATCAGATGAAAGCCTACCTGCTTGACTCCGCTGCTCTGCCTTTCAGCTACATCAGTGGAAGACTGGAAAGGAATTTTTCAGTTGTCCTGATTGTCTGCAGGGTTTGTGCACTCTCGGATTTTCTTAAGTCTCTATAAAAATTACAATGCTCATTAGATTTCTTTATTGTGAGGATTAAACAAGAGTAGAACACAATCTTTGGCTTGGGTTAAGTTCAAAGGTAGTGCAGCGTTTGTAAGTTATGACTGTAGTCTTTTTCTAGCCCATTACTCTCGAAACTTAGAGATACACCACATAAGACCATTGGACAATCAATGCATAATAATTTATTTGGTGTTAGTATTATACTTAGTCTCATTTTAGGTGCAGTGAAGTTGACTGAAATGTCTTTCCTTTCTAAGGTGATTTTAGTTTTGGGGAAAGCCAGAAGTTGCAGGGCACCAAATCTGGACTACAGGAGACTAGAGCCACCTGGTTGATTTGATGTCTCACAAAAAACTCTGCATGAGATGTGATGTATGAGCAGGCCCATTGTCATGATGAAGCTGCCGATCACCAGTTGCCCATAGCTGTGGCCTCTTGAATATCTGAATAGTTTCCGTGGAGGAATGTTCAACCTTAATGCAAAATTTGATGCAGATTCATTGCTCTCCTTGCTCAGTCATTTTGAATGCGACAGCCACATAGTACACGTGCTCACTCAAGGGCATCTACTGCCCCCACTGACTAGTATAGTGGAGTCAGCATTGTTGACTCATGCATGTTCCAGTCCACTCTCCTTGGCTGCTGGGTTACACTGATGTTGTACAAATCATTCTCATTATATTAACAACAGCTGGGCTTTTTCCAGACAGGCTAATATATATAATATACATAAATATATATTTATATATACATAAATATATAAACATCCAATATGTAAATACATAAAGTAAATGTGATACATAAATATATATCTATATATCTATCTATATCTATATATATATATCACATCTTTATCAGTGGTCATTTCTATATCTTGGCTATTGTAAATAATGCTGCAGTAAACAAAGGAGTGCATATTTTCAAATTAGTGTTTTTGTTTTCTTTGACTAAGTACTGACAAATGAGATCTGGTTCATATGATACTTATATTCTTGTATTTTTTGAGAACTCTCTATACTATTTTTCATAATGGCTGCACCATTTACACTCCCCCAACAGTGCACAAGGGTTTCCTTTTCTCTATATTCTTTTCAACACTTGTTATTTGTTGCCTTTTGGCTAACAGTTATTCTGATTAGAGTGAAGTGGTATCTCCTTGCAGATTCGATTTGCATTTCCTTTATGATTAGTGATGTTGAGGATCTTTTCACTTGTGTGGTGTCTGCTAGTATATTCTCTTTGGAGAAATGTCTGTTCAGATTCTCTACCTTTTTTTTTTTTTTTTTGGATTATTTATTTTTGTTGCTGAGTCATATGAGTTTCTTATATATTTCTTATAGTAATCCCTATCAGCGAATATATTCCCCCATTCAGTAGGTTGTATTTTGATTTCGTTGATGGTTTCCTTCACTGTGCAGAAGATTTCTTGTTTGATGTAATTCCATTTGTATACTTTTGCTTGTTTCTCTTACTGGAGGGGACGTAGCACGAATTATTAACTCATCAAAGCAATTCAGTAAACTAATGTTTCACATATTTCCTGAAAATGGTCCGAATATTCACTTTAGTTTTTTAATTATTAAAAAGGGCATATTAGTTTGTACACTTGCTTCCCTCTGTTAAAAATACAATTTAAAGCAGAATGTATTATAATTGAATGAGATAGCATGATACACAGACAAAAGAAAATAGTCGACGTGTACTGAGCTTCCCCATTTCAGGTGCTGTTTTACGTAGGTCTGGTCTTTATGACCCACCACAATTCTATGTGCCCTCGTTTTTGTCATTGTACCAATGAGCAAACTAAAGCCCTAAATGTCTTAGTAAATTATCTGAAGACACAAAACCAGTATATGGTGTGTCTAGGATTTGAACCCAGGTTGTATAACTCTAAAAACATGCCTTTTATTTATTAGTTATTCAGCTAATTAGCTGGTGACCTTACACATTGCTCTTGATTTTATTGAGAATTGGCTTTTTTTCATTGGTAATGTTTTAAAATCTTTCGTGTCTATAGCCATGTGCCAGCCCTGTGATAAACACTTCCATTCATTGTTTTACCTTCAGACACACAAGTTCCATGAAGCTGGAAACTTTGCCTCATTTGCTTCTGTATCTCCAATATTTAAAACAATGACTGGTACATATTATATGCTAAATAACCTTAAATAACCTTAAATAACCTTAAATAAATTAATGATACAGAGAGAATACATGATACATAAGGAATGGAATCATTTTCAGTTCTGTGGCCAGAAACCATTTTTCACTATCTCCCTTGTATGGTTTGGAACCAATGGAGCCCATTCTGTCAAGATGATATTCAGACAAACTATGAAGTTTGAAAATATATATTTTATGGTATTTTTTTCTATTACCATTTCCACCCCCCATACCCTCTTCCATTGCCACCTACCTCACTCTCTTCTGCAATCACTACACTGTTGTCTTATCCAGGAGCTCCTAATATTAACTCTGGATTCCCTCAAGTTTCCTATTTTCTGATGATTCTTCATAGATGTCAATACCAAAATAGGCCAACCTCACATTAAAATGGGGCGTGGGGGGAATGGTGCACTGACTTAGGAAAAAACCTGATAAAAATATGATTCTGTTTAGTATGTAGGGAGATACCATAAAAAACTCTGTATATACAAGTATACCTCTAAATGTGATTTGAATGTTGAATTTTAAAGTAGTATTATATGTTTACTTCTAAAATTCAGAGAAGGCTGTATAAAATTTTGAAACTTTTTTCTAACTCAATCCTTTATAACAATGACAAAGAAGGGAAGGTGCTGTTTTTAAAAAAACGTAATTTGTGGATTAAATGGAAGCATCAGGGATACTGGGTTCTGTCCTGGTATACTTTATGTAATGGATTAAAGGAGGGCAGTTTTCACATTGACTCAAAGACAAAAAAAGAATGAGTTATTTTATTCCTGATGATAAGGCTAATGAAAGGTATATGGAAAAATAAGGCAATTTTGCCTCACTTCACACCAAGAAAAAAAAAGAAAGAAAGAGTAGCACACACAGACAATCAAACAAAAAATAAATGCTTTGTTTGAAGTAACCAGATTCTTGAAGTAAAGGCAATTCTTTCTGCCTTCTTCTGTGCGAAATTATCTGTCTTATTCAAGTGGAATTGCTTTTGTTACCCTTATCAAGATACTTAAGAAATAATGGTTTTTATTTTTAGGGGGGAAGTGGGTTGGTTCCTATTTACTTGTTGTTTAGTTGGCTGATTGACCATTATGAGGGAGTTGGTGTGAAGGCTGGCGAGATAATTGTCCCAATCTGGTGTGTAGAGTGGCCCTAAGGAAGGATAGCAGAGTGGCAAGTGACCAGGGTTGCCTGCTTGCTAGGTAGCAAACTTCAGATCTGACAAATAACCAGGGGCATCTCCACCCAGATGGATGGTGTTTTACCCTATTGGATGTTCTACATTTACAAATGAGACAGAATTTGAGTGCAACTTTCAACTGCTAAAGTGGAGAAAATTTATTTTCAGGCATAAACAGGTATACCAAAAGGATCATTCTGAAACATACAATAAACAGACTTGAACAGAGCAAAGTGATCATGCTATTAGTCAAGGGATTTTGCTTTTATTGCCTTTTCTATAATTGTATGAAAATGCAAGCCACATGTTAATTCTGTTGATTAAAACAAATTTGAAAGAATTAAATAATAAAAGATTATACATACTATGTGATTACATATTTAGATATTTGCACATATATGCATGTGTATGGAAAAAAAAGACTGGAGGTAAATACATATTAAGAGTGTTCATTTCTGGTTTGCTGAATTACAAGTATTTTTTCTTCCTATACATTGTATTTTCAATATATTCTATAAGGATAAAAATTACTTTTATAATTAGTTATGACTGTAACTGCTTCTTTGAGGAGCAGGCTTATTTTCACCATATGGCAAATGCATGGGCCTTGACTCAACCAGAGCTAAGTGCTATTTTAGTTTTGAATTTTTACTAGTCTGTTTGTTTCATTCACATAAAAAGATGTGTCCCAAGTTCTCTAAGAGTGAATGAGATCACTATCTTTTCCACAGCTTGCTCTTAATTTAATAAACTAAAGAGAAAGAGAATATTTGTTGTAAAAGCAATGATTATTTATCCCATAGTGTTCATTGAGAACCTATTATGTGCCAGGAATTCATCTAGGTGCAGCGGCAAATTCAGCAGTAAACCAAACAGATGAAAACAACTTTCTTCAAGGAATTACATTCTAATGGGAGGAGGAGACATTAGAACATTAACTACACTGTATGTTATAAGGTATAAGTGCTATTGAGATTGTATAAAAATAGAGCTAAGTCATGGGTGTCAGGTAAGGAGTGAAATTACAAAATCGCTAGTAAATGTAAACTTTATTGATATTGCATTTGAGCAAAGAGTTGAAGGATGTAGGGGGAGAAGACATGCAGATATATGGGGAAAGAGTGTTCCAAGCAGATGGAACTGCCTGTGCAAAGACTCTGAGGCAAGAGAGTGCCTATCGTGTGTAAACAGGAACAAGGAGACCAGCGTCCCTAAAGCAGAGTGAGAGAGAATGAGAATAATAGGTGATGAGGTCAAAGGTGACCAAGGAAGGACAGGATACTATGGCCTTGACAGTTATGGTAAAACAGTAAACTTTGGTTTTGGTCAGAGTGATATGATTTAATTTAACATTTTAAATTATTCTGCTTGGTATTTGAAGAATACATTGTTTCAGGATAAAGATAGAAGCAAGGAGACCGGTTAGGAACCTAACGCAATAATCCAGGTAAGAGGTGGCGGTGGCTTCAGCAAGGATGCTAGAAGTAGTGAGAATGGCTGGTCTGTAGAGAAGGAGAGACAAAAGTTTTGGCCTGAGTGCATAGAGGGATGGATTTTCCATTTCTTAAAATGCAAAAGACTGTGTGTGGGACAAATTTTTATACAGACTAAAAGTTCTGGCTTGAATATCTGTAGATTGAAATGGCTTTAGGTGTTCCATTGAAAATATTGACTTAGCAGCAACTATAAAAGTGTGAATCTCAAAAAAGAGGCCTGGGTTGAAAATATAATTTTGGGAACCGTTGGCATAAAACATTTAAAAACTTTATAGATGGGTCTAAGGAGTAAGCTGTGAGACATACCAACTCTCAGAGTTCAGGTGGATACAGAAAAATCAACAAAAAGAACCCAGAAGTAGACAGAAATGTAGGAAGGCAACCACCCATGACCATCACTCAAGGAGGAGGGAATGATTGCACATGCCAGATAACTGGATGCAGACTAAGATGACTATGAATTAACCATTGAATTTAGCCACATGGAGGCCATTTGTGACCTTGACAAGAGAAGTTCCAAAAAAATGACAAGAATAAAACTCTCACTGGATACTGTTTAACAGAAAACAGAGAGAAGGCAATTAGAGATAAAAAGGAGGGGCAACTTGTTCAAAGAATTTTGTTTAAATAGAAGGTGAGAAACAAGTAGAATAGCAAGTGTGACTGAGCGAAGAGGATTTCTGGTTATTTCTGCTTCCTGGGGGATGAGATAAATAACATTTATTTGTTTGGGGAATAATCCAAGAGGCAGGTAAAATAAATAGTAAAAGAGAAAGAGAGAAGAAAACATGGGCAACATCCTTGAGAAAACATGGGCATGCCCTACTGCTCGACTTAGGAAAGGTCAAGTAAAAGGGCACAGATTCATGTAGGATTTTAGGGATGGTATTGAAGCAAGTGGAAATTCTCCCCTGAGCAGTTCAATTTTCTTAGTGAAGCAGGAGACTAGATTTCAGACTGTACACACATTGGTACAGTTAACACACTGAGCAAGTGCTCCAGATAATGTGCTAGGCCTTGAGGTAAAAAAAAAGAAAAAAGAAAAAAATGCACCCCATCCCACCTTCAGGGAATTAGCATTCTAATAGAGATACACAATTAAACCTAAAAAAATTATGAATTATATGTTGTGAGAAATACAGATTTCTATGAAACTATATAAGAAGGGAATTTGTGGGTAGGTGATAACAAAGGAAGCTTCCCTCAGAAAGTAAAATCTCTAAATTGAAATGTAAATACTAGTGGAGGATAGTGGTTTAGGGGCTGCAATGAGCATTTCAGGCAGAAGAAGGAGTGTGTGAAAAGGCTGGAATAGGACAGTTAATGTGGCAGTTCACAGAGCTGACTACAGTAGGAGAGAGGACTAAGGTTGGAAAGGCAAAATTACAAATCCATGTTGAAGAGTTTAAAAAATAAATTTATCTTTGCATATCTGGAATGGATTTAAAGAAGGATATGACATGGTCAGATTTACAATTCCTCTGTAGAAAAATCATTGTATCAGGTATGAAGAATGGAATGGAGTGAATTGAGAAGTAAGATCGGATTAGAGACTTTGATTAGTGGAGATGGGAGGAGGTCAGTCAGACTGCTAAGTAGCAGTGGATTGGAGGGAAATGGAACCATGTGACAATTTTCAGGGAAAGGAATCCACTGGGTTTGAGTAGTGATTGGATGTGGATGGCTGGGGTACAGGAGATGAAGTGTCAGTGACAGGGTATAACTTAGTTCCAGCTTGAAGTGAAATGGAAATGAAGGAGGCTTTAGGGGAAAGGGGATGGGTTCAGCTTTCAGCAATGTGATGTGACACCCAAGTGAAGTTTTGAAGAAGACAGAAACGAGTTTGGAACACAAGGAAAGTTGTCTGATTGAAATTATAAATTTGAAAGTCATCTACATAAAAATAATTCTGCTTGCAACCAACTACAAAGAAAAAAAAACTTCAAAGAACAAACTAGGCCTACAAGTTCACATTAATTAAGGTCATGGTTAACTGTGCCTATCATTAAGCCTGAAGGCCATTAGTCTTTTGTTCATTTTTTTCTTTTATTCTTTAGAAGGTAAATTACCATTTTTTTAAATGGTTCCATGTGAAATTCTCATGCATTTGAAGTGAAAGGTGTGTAAATGTCATGTAATTATCCTTGGCACTTTTATTTTCTTCAAATAAAGAGTGTGTCACTATAGAGTATTTATAACTAAACTGATTTTATTGGTCATATTCTCCAGCTACTAGTTTTCCATAAAAGCATACTTAGGGAAAAACAAAACAAACAAAACCTAAGAAAAACACTTTTTATTAGGCTAAGCTTAACCAGACCATCCCCAACACAAGAAGTCATTTACTGTTGCCTTCTATTGCTAGTGGTATTTCCTCACAAACCTAGTGAGCTCGGTGAAGGGTCAATGTCACTGTTTAGTAGCCAATGAATCTGAAGTGTAGTGACAACTAGCACATTATCTTTTTTAAAAATTATAATTCAGTTATTACATGTGTGTTTCTCAAGAATATGTCTTTTTAAGTGCAGACACCAAATAACCCAATCACAACAAATAGAAATAATGTGTGTCATGCATTATGCTAGAGTTTTGTATTTCTACATTCATTTAAATTTCTTAGTCGTACTGTCCAATTGGGATTACCATCCCTAATGTAGATTAAGAATAGGAGCCTTCAGTTAGGTATTTTCCAGAAATGACAGATAAAAGAAGTCAGATTTAACATCCGTGTGTTCTCTGTTATAGTGTACTACTTCCCCAGGTCCCAAAAGCAAACCAAAACGTAAGACATTATTTATAAATAACAATCACCATGCAAGGGAAGGTCATTGAGAACTGGTTCCAAAAAAGTACTTGTCTTTTTATGGAAAGAAACCCCCCCCCCATTTTTCTTCTTGTTGTCCTTCTGTACACTATTAATGTGTGCATTTCCTGATGCATTGGGAAGAATTTGAAGTCTTTACAATGAAAGATGAGATCTTTATTGAGACAGAACAGCAATCTAATTTATTTCCAACAAGATCTCCCCTTCTCCCAGCCTAAATCGAGTTCTGGCTTAATGATGTCATTCTCTATAATGTGGAATATAAAACAAGGAAGAAGTCATTGTTGGGACCACACTGGGGAAAACAAGGAGCAATGTCTTTAGTTTTCTGTGAGCACCATTATGAAGGTTCCTAAATTTATCCCTAGAGTTTCCAAAAGCTAGAGATTAAGTATCACACAGAACTCCCAGAACCAGTCTCCCAGGGCCATTCTAGAGACAAAACGAGATCATTTGAGTAATGAGATTTAACACAGTGGCCAGCACTTCATACATTTTCATTTTATTTTCTTTCTCCTTCTTTCTGTTCCTAAGGTTGATTACTTCAGAATTTTGCAAGAAAACTTTCTGTTTTTTTTCCCCCAATTTATCCATAAAGTTTGGCTCTTCAAACTAAAAGAAAAAATATATATTTTGTTTAGTTTCAGTATCTTAAATGCTAACATCTCATTTTATCTAGGCCTGGAGGGAATTAAACAACCTAACAGATTTTCCAAAGGTAAAATATTGAGTTATTTATGATAAAAATATGTAAACAATACCCGGTACAAACACAATATTCTGATGGAATGTGGAATGTGGTAAGGGTAAAAATAAACTTACTTAAAGTAAAAAGGGAAAAGAAAGAAAGAAAGAAAGAAAGAAAGAAAGAAAGAAAGAAAGAAAGAAAGAGAGAAGTTTTCTTAAACTTTACAACCTTGATACCTGATTTAAAGGATTTTTGGAATTTTCAAGAATATGTATATATATATTTAAATATATATATATATATATATATATATATATATATATATATATATATACACACATACACACACACACACACACACACACACACACAACCCCCCCTAGGAAAGGGAGAAAATCATGGGAAGATATGCAAGGCACAGTGGTGTAGCTTGTCTAGAAAACTTTGAATTTGGCATCGGTGGGAAAAAAAGGCCAAAAATACAGAGTCGAGGTTGGGTCCTGATTGTAGCCGCCTTCAGTGCTAAGGAGCTGGACTTTCCCTCTAAAGCAGAGGGGGCCACTGGAAAGCTGTAATCATACAAATGCCAAGATCTGAGCTGAGCTTAAAGACTAATTCTGACATCAGTCTGGAATTCTTCAGGTTAAAAGTCAAGTTTCATCCTTGACTCCTTCCCTCCATAGGTGAAATGAACACAAAAGTCTGTTCACTTCTGCCCCTGAATTATCTCTGGAACCTGTCAGCTCTTCTCAGTTCCCTCTGACACACCGCTGAGCTGGGCTACTATGACATCTCACCTGGATTCTTTAGCAGGTTTTCTAACTGGTCTCCCAGCAAGCCCTTTTCCTCAGGTTCGATCCCGTTCACACACCGAGGTCACTTCAACTACAAATGTGATTATGCCACACCTTTACTGAAAACGATTCAATGTATTCTCATCACAACTAAGACTACGCAAAATAACCCATAAGGCTCTGAAAATCCAGGACACATTCTACCTCCCCAGGTCTGCTGCATAACAAGGACACCTGGCTCTTCGCACTGCAGGCACTTAGTCCTTGGCTCAACTCCGTTCATTCTACCCTGAGCTTCCCAGAGTGCTTTTTCTCCCCCTGCCTGGAGCACTCCCTTCGGACATCACCGAGCGACATCAGCCTTCCCTTCCCTTCCACTTCAGAGTTCTCATTCACTGCTGCTGGTCATGACTTCAGCTATCTGTTCAGGCTTGTGTCCCTGGCTAGAGGAGGATGTAGGGTCTCTATTTTCCTTACTCACCAGTGAAACCCAAGTGCCTAAAATAGCACCTGGCAATTTGCAGATATTTAATGACCTTTTGCCAAACAAACTTGCTGAATAAATAAATAAAATGGGATGTTGTCAATGTGTTATGTATTATTGCTACAAAGACAAAAATGGGATCTTTTGTCCCCAAGGAATTTAAAGTCCATTAGGTGAGAGAGAGAAATGAACAAAATATAATAGCCTATGATTCATCCTGCTGCATAGGGACAACCAGGGGCTAAAATAACAGAGTGAATAAAGAAAAGTCTCCATGGTAGAGGTGACATCTGAAGTTATTCTGAGAGGAGGAGTTGAAGAGACTTTAGTCGGGCTATTAGAATGACAGAGACAGGGAAAGAGAAGGTGAAGATGCCAGCTGTATCAACTAGATAGTATCCATGGATTCGATGGATACTCAATATCCATGGATACTCAAACCACAGGTTTGAATATTTTATAGCAACCCATAGATACAGATAGTGGACGGTAATCAATTTAATTTCCCTGAGGTAGAAATGTGAATTGTTTGTGCTGTAAAGTTAATGTGCAGGGCTAAGTTACCTTACTGCCTAATAATTTCATGGTTTTTAATTACATTACCATACAAACAGTAATGGTTCACATTACTGTATTTTATAAGTTATAGATGACGTGCAAGTGCCCTTCAGGATTCTTGACCATCTTGACGTTCATCACTTTGCAGAAGCCTAGTATTATGAGCGCTAAAGTATATAGCATGTATAACAATGTACATATACATACTCATATATGTATATACATACATGCATGGAATACATCATAATAAAATAAGAACAGGTAGTAAGCACCACATCGAATATTTTTTCATACATCATCTAATTTCATCCTTATAATATTCCCTAAGAGATAGATGTTAATATACCATCTTACAGGTGGGGAGCCTGAAAGCTTGATAGGTTAAGTGCCTTGCCCTTTATCTTAGGGTTAAAAATGAAATTTCAGCTTATGTTTTCCAGCTCCCTATCTCATTCCCTAAATTAATACAATATACCACTAAAATTGATAAAGTTGATATCTAATTACATCCTAGAAATGAGGGAAAATATTAAGGTCCTTTAATACAGTAAATGAGAGGTACGATGTTGTTGTCTTTGGCATTGTCGTGGTAATCCTGAAGCTTCAAAGGCAACCACCTGCAAGTGCTGAGTTAGTTGGTTTTGCTTTGAGAAGGAAGTGCAACCTGCATGACTAAGCTGTCCCACTGCCCTGGGACTAATTTCAGGTATGGAGGTGCCCTAGTGTACCCTGATGGCCGGGTCTAGGGCCATTAGAGGCACGCCTTGTTCCTCATACATGATTAATCTTCTCTGTTGCCCTTTCATGTGTAAAATAGATTAAGCTTTCTTGGTATTGTCTTCTAAAATGTATTACAGAGGACTTAACATAGAATCTTTTTTGTTTTACAGAGTAAAGGGAAAAGAAACCAGATGAGTCTGAGCACTGATTTGCATACACTTTCAATGTTTCAGGGTTTATCTATTTATTTGGCTTTATTGAGAAAACACTGCCTACCCCACTCTAACCTCTTTACTTGTAGACAAAGTTGATGCGTCGATGTAGACCAGAGGAGCAGGAGGTAGTAGCAAAAGAAGTCTTTACTTTAGGATTTGCCCAATAACTTTCCTGGTCTCTTTTTAAACTTCTAAAAATATTCCATTTATTTAAGGTAAAAAACAAAACAAAAATCAGTTCACCCATTTCTCCCACTCCTCATGCCTGGCAACCACCAACCTGTGTTCTGTATCTATAAAAGCCCACTGGTTGTTTCTCTATCTTGGCTGCTGAACATAATGTTACAATAAACATAGGGGTGTACATATATTTTCTAATCATCTTCATTTTCTTTTGATAAATAACCAGAAGTTAAATTGCTGGGTCATGTGATAATTCTGCTTCTAATTTTTTGAGAAACCTCTATACTGTTTTGGGTATTGGCTGCACCAATTTCTAGTCCCACCAACAGTGCACAAGGGGTTCCTTTTTACACATCCTCGCCAGCATGGTTGTTTCTTACCTTTTCGATGATAGCCATTCTCACAGGAGCGGGGCGATACCTCATTGTGCTTTTGATTTGCATTTCCCTGATGGTTAGTAACGGGGAGCACTTTTCATGTATGTGTTGGCCATCTACAAATCTTCTTTTGGAAAAATGCTTATTCTCTTTACTTCTTATTCCTTGCTTTTCTCCGTATCTATTTCCATGGCCCCCTTTCTTCTGTTTAACTCAGGAGACCTCCCACTGAATGTGTGATTTCATTGGTCCCCTTAGTTAGACACACTGAAAGGTTTCCCAGACTTAGCTAGACTGCCCACCTAGAAACTCTCCCCAACAGAGTAAGCAGATCAATCATAGTCTTTCATCATTAATAATAGTGCTAGGGATTGTGGAAATAAATAAAGCCTGCTCAAGTTAGAACAATCAAAACTTGTTTAATCACTTATTTAGTCAGAATTTGCTATAACTGGGAGTTAGCCACAATCACTTGTGTGTGGCAGAAACTCAAAGGCAGGCAAGAGAGTGGGAAAATGTTATAGTTATAAAAAGAAAAAGCTTCAGGTCTGTTCTTGTTGAAGGTTATTGGCATGGGGAAGCTGGAAGCAGGATAACTAAAAGCAGGGCATGTTATACAATTGGTTTGGGGAATGTCTTTGGCTTCCTCTGGTTGGTCCCGAGGTAGAAGCAAAGGTCAGTGAAATTGACAGTCATGGACCAATTGCTATAGAGGTTGGCATTTAGCTTCCTGACTTACTTACTTGCTGCAGAGATTGTGGGCCAGAAGTCTATTTGTGTATTCAGTCTTTTAGGAAGCACAGCTGGATATGATACACTCTTTGCTTTCAATGAGTCCAGCAAAGAAAACTGAATTATACATGAGTATATTACAGTAAAAGGTAAAGTAAGTAGTAATAGCTACATGTGCAAAATGCAGCAGTGAGATTCACTGGGGGAGACTGATTTGCGAGGGGCGGAGGGGAACCCCGGGAATGATGAGCTTATGATGAGCTGGGTTCTGAAGGGTTAGTAGAATTTTGCCAAATACCCAAAGGACAAAAGGGCATCCGAGGAAGAAGTGGAGAAACATGAATGAACAAACTATGAAGGAGTGTGACTATTTACTTTGTAGTTGTGAAACAATATACTATGCTCAAATTTGAGAATATGGCTCTAGCCAAATCCTACAGAACCTCATATGCAGGGCTAAGGAGTTCAGTTATCCTGAGGGGAATGGGGATCAAAGGGGGATTCTCAGCCTGAGAGTGGTAGTGTCCAGTTTGTTAAGTGGGGAAATATACTAGGTGGGGGAGAGGGATTTATGAAGAGACCTCGCTCAGGGACTAGAGAAACTAGGCTCAGGGGTTAGAGAAACATTGCAGCCAAGGTCACTAACAATGGGTTGGGAAGAATAGTGCTGAGTGGACGAAGGTAGGAGAATAGGAATATTAAATACAGGCTCCAAACTCAGGGCATGGGCAGGGCAGGTAGGTACCAGCAACGGGAACAAAAGCAGGAGGGCAGGGCATGCTGGTTCCATTCCAGAAGCCAGCTTCTTGCCCACCTGAGAGTGTCTTAAAAGGACTGGATGTGAACTCTCCTCCATATAATGGTCAGCATCTTAAAAAGCCGTGTGGCATCCGATGCCTAGAGGCTGACAAGGGTGTACATTTGAACATACAAAAAGTTCGGTAAATATGATTATGATTGCTTCGTTTCTGTTATTAACATCTGTAATGGTAACTCAAATAATCAACATCCAGATATAAATGATTAAAAAAGCAATAAAAACATTTAATCCAGTGACATTAGGTTAGTATTTCTTTAAGCTAAGGACTCCAAGTCATGCTTTAGAATAGGGTCTGGCACACAGGCCAAATCCAGAAGGTGCCACTTTTGTTAAGGTCTCGCTAGACCACAGTTTTACCCACTCATATGTGCATGTTGCCCATGGCTACTGTCACACTGCAAGTGCTGAGTAGAAAGCTGTAACCGCGGTCCAAGGGACCACAAAGCCTAAAATAGTTGCTATCTGACCCTTCACAGGAACAGTTTCCCATGCCCTACTTTAGAACCTAGGGACTAAGGACAAATGGAACAAAATGTATTCTAATTACTTGGTATGAAAATAAACACAATATATTAACCCTATCTTTCTTTTTTTTTTATTGTTGTTCAAGAAGGGTTGTTTCCATTTTCCCACCACCATTTTCCCCTGTCCCACCCCCTGACCCCCACCTCCCACCCTCAATCCCACCCCCTTTTGGCTTTGTCCATGAATCCTTTATGCATGTTCCTTGATGACTCATCCCCCTTTTCACCTGTTATCCCCTCCCCTCTCCCTTCTGGTTACTGTAAGTTTGTTCTTTATTTCGATGTCTCTGATTATATTTCGCTTGTTTGTTTGTTTTGTTGATTAGGTTCCACTTATAGATGAGATCATATGGTATCTGTCTTTCACCGCCTGGCTTATTTCACTTAGCATAATGCTCTCCAGTTCCACCCATGCTGTCGTGAAGGGTGGTGGCTCCTTTCTTTCCGCTGAGTAGTATTCCACTGTGTAAGTGTACCATGACTTTTTGACCCTATCTTATGTGCCCAGTAGTCTCAATCCCATGGTCTAGATGAGGAAGGCAAGGTTGTTAGAGGTTAAGTAACACTTTGAATGGTATATAGCTGGTAAATATCCATGATATGATTTTGACACATGTGTGCCTGGTTTGAAAACCCATTTTTTTATTGTCAGATTCCTTGAGTTGCAACATGCTATTCAATTAAACAGATATTAATGTTGACCCCTCAAACCTAGCAGGTCACTGAGCAAGGTCTACAGTGGTACATTAATAAAAAAGACATAGCAACTTGCCTTTGAGGGGCTAAAATCTAGTTAAAAAGAAACAGATATGTAAATGTAAGAAAGCATAAGAAATGGCATGTCACATAATACACATATAAATATAAGTTTTACATGTAATTATTTATTTAAATAATTTCCTGTCCTGCGGGTGTTTGGCAGAGAGTGGAACACGCGGGAGGCTTTGCAGCTCTGCAAGCCTGGGGAGAGAAGGAGAGTGCCCCCTCCAAGGAGGACACTCCCATTCCCAGGTTTCTAGGTTTTTTATTGAGGTTGGTTACTAAAGGTGCATAGAATTGCTAACAATCGCATCTGTTCCTAGGGTAGGAGAGGAGAGGGCTGAGAGAACAGTCAGGTAATGCTCACCAGGACAACCAAGAGGGTGGAAGCACTGGTTTCCCTTCAACGGCCGCATTCTCACCAAGTTCCGCCTTCAGAACTCTGCTCTTGGTGTCACAGGTGCACATACCAAGGAAGTCGAACTCCCACAAAATGTGTGTGTGTGCATATGTATAATACAATCTAATGTAGAATTTATGGACATAACTTCCAAAGCCAGGCTCCACAACAGGCAAGATGTGCAGCCAAGGGCTAGTTACAGAATCTATCTGTCACACAGTTTCTACATGCATAAAACAGAGATAGTGGTCACTTATCACACAGGGGTGTGACATGTATATAAGGAGATACATGTAATGTATTATTTTATTCAGTGCATACTACCGAGTACCCACTCTGTGCCAATATTGGTTGAGGCCCTCAAGAAATCACATTGAACAAAAGACAAACCTACTTACATTGTGTAGCTTCTGATCTATCAGGGAGAGATAGACAATAAACAGTAAAGTTGTCAATAACTTAATGATATAAAATGTGTACTATTGACAAAAGGAAAGGAGAGCAGAGGATGGGGATCAGCAGCAGGGGCAGTGGGGAAAGGGGGTTGTGTATTAAATGGAGCAGTTGGGGCAAGCCTCATTGAAAACATGAGGCTGGAGTGAAGATGTAGAACAGGTGACGGGATTGGCCATGTGGATATCTGGCTGAGAGTGCAGTTGCCACCACAAGGGTCAGCTAGAGCCCGGTGCCTGTCAGAGGTAGTGCCCGTAGTGTCGGAGGAGTGACAGATCAGCCAAAGTCCCTGGGATGGAATGGGCAAGAGGAAATTGGCAGAGAGGAGTCAGAGGGGATCTGGTTCATGTAGGGCTTTAGGGACCTTGTGAGGACTTTGGCTTTTACTCTCTAAATGCCCTTCTAGGGGCTTGAGCAGAACATAACATAATACATTAAATATTTAGAATAGTGCTTTGCTTGGCTTATAATAAGTACACAATAAATATTAGTTGCAATTATTATTACTATTATTATTGTAGTGTGTCAGGGAATGGAGCATAATTCATGATCTATGAAGGAGGTCAGTGATATGAGACTGGAGAATTAAATTGTTAGCAGACTGGAATTAGTGTCATACCAAAGAGTTTGTACCTTATTGTGAAGATAGTGAAAAACTGAAACAATCTGAGAGCCTTAGTCACAAGAGGACTATAAGATCAGCCTTGAGCTAAATCAGTTTGATCCAGTAGTATCATACCATGTTTTCAGATCGGTCATTTGCCATATTCTCACTACATAAGCAATAAAATAGCTAATATTAATAACTACTTGCTATGAGCTATAAATGCTTCTAAGTGCTTTGCCTGTATCATCTGATTTTATGTAAAAAATAAACCTCTATAATATAGCTTCTACTCTTATTTCCATTTTATAGATCAATAAACAAGACCCAGAAATATTAAGTATTTTGTCCAGATCATACAGTGTCTTAGTTTGGGTTCTTCACAAACTAAAGAAAAAAAAAAAAAGCAGCACTTACAAGCTAAAGCTTCTGTGCAATATTAAATCCCTGGACAGTAAGAACAGTACAAAAGGTGGTAGGCAAGAAAAAAATAAGGTGTTGCATTAGCAGGCTGAACACAGCTTGACAAGACAGCACAGCAGCTGATCAGTCATGCTGGCTAGCTTTTAGAGAGAACTTAGGGATCTACCATGCCTGGGATGGGAGGAAAAGAAGGAGGTTTGTCTGATGGCTCCTTCTTGTCTTCCTTTCTCTGATTGACGTAAGTTAACCCATAGGATGTTAACTCCCTTATACTTCTGGGTGTGTCACATGGCAGACTCTGGGGGAGCCGGAATCCTCACTCTCTGGCATGGTGCTTCACCTGAGAACCAAAGTGGTGAGAAAACCAGTCTTCCCAGGTTTTACCAGTTCTGACCTAAATGCCAGAGTGCAGGGCTCCTATATGGCAGGCATGCCGATGCCCTGCCCTCCCAGGAAGCTGACATAACCAAAATGTCAGAAGAGAAGGCGCCATGGCATTGTGGCGGTTGAAATTCTTCATTGAATGCGTGGAGCTCAAGGGGCCTGTGGGATTTACAGGTTTCGTGACAGGTGCATAAACTGGGTCAGACACACATGACTAAGATATAGATTCTCCAGGAAGAGTAGATTAAACCCAGGAAACCTGACTCTAGAAACCCCCAAATATATATATATATATATATATTTTTTTTTTTAATTGTTGTTCAAGTACAGATGTCTCTATTTACCTCCCTCCTCTCTTGCCCACCCCACTGACCCCGCACCTCCCACCCTCAATCCTACCCCTCTTTGGATTTGTCCATTAGTCATTTATCCATGTTCCTTGATGACCCTTCCCCTTCTTTCCCCTGTTATCCTCTGCCCCCTCCCCTCTGGTCACTGTCAGTTTGTTCTTTATTTCCATGTCTCTGGTTCTGTTTTGCTCATTTGTTTGTTTTGTTGATTAGGCTCCACTTACAGGTGAGATCATATGGTATTTGTCTTTCACCACCTGGCTTATTTCACTTAGCATAATGTTCTTCAGTTCCATCCATGCTGTCACGAAGGGTAGGAACTCCTTCTTTCTTTCTGCTGCATAGTATTCCATTGTGTAAGTGCACCACAGTTTTTTGATCCACTCATTTACTGCTGGGCACTTAGGTTCCTTCCAACACTTGGCTATTGTAAATTGCGCTGCTATGAGCATTGGGGTGCATAGGTTCTTTTGAATTGGTGTTTCAGGATTCTTAGGGCATAGTCTCAGCAGTGGAATTGCTGGGTCAAAAGGCAGTTGCATTTTTAGTTTTTTGAGGAAATTCCATACTTTTTTCCACAGTGGTTGCCAAATATATTCTTAACTACCGTTGTGTACTGCCACCAAGCCCTGCTATACCCAAGGGTTAGAACTCTTCAAACAAGAACAAGTAATCCAAAGGGACCAAGATAAAACTCAAATGTTTTGGTGTCTCATATTCTGGGTTTCTGTTACCAGCGTGTGATTCTGAAGTAAAGCCAATGTAACGTTAAACCTTACAGAAATAAATTACATAAAATTACTTCTATTTAATACCATAAAAGATTTCACTCTTTGAATACTTTTTTCTTTAAATAGTGGCTCATACTGGAGGTATTTACAGATCATTAATTATTTGGTTTAGACCCTGTAGGGAAAAGAAACAGTTCTGGTTTATTGACAAGGCTACCAGCACATAGAGACCTATCCCTGATCGCGGTGCCAGCGTCTCACAGTTCGTTTTAGCGCATCTTGACCCGAAGCACTTAAACACGCCCCTACACTGAGGAGCTTGCTGGCCTGGAGCAGCGCCATCCTACTGTTTGTCAACTACAAGGGTTAGTTAGGCCTCTAAAGAGAAATACAATTGGAGTTTTTTTTTAATTTCTAACCATTTGCATTTGAGAAGTATAAAAAAATTTAACAGATTGAAATTGATTGAACAGCCATATATTGAATTCTTATGAACTGTAGAATACTGCCTTATGCACGGCGAGAAACAGTGTTATCAGTGACGAAGGGTGTCCCCATTAAGAGCTCGTGATAGTCATAGAGGACCTTTTCCTATACCCCCTACAGTCATTACTCATTTACCCTCACACCTGTTCCGTGAGGTCGGCTCCCGAACTATTTTTATTTGTTAGATGTAAAAACTGAGACTCTGAAAATTTAAGTGACCTCTGTACAAGGTTACTCAGAGAGTTAGTGCCTAGGATTCACATGTGAGACCCCTGTTTCCAGAGTCTAAGACATTAGCCATCACATTAGCTGGGGGTGAGAGAATCAACTTTGATGTCTTTGAAATGAGGAAAACTATGGTGAGTGTTACAATAGAGGCAGAAACAATGTACTGTCCTGTGAAGGAATAGCTCCTTAATTCTAAGTGAAGTCAGGGGATGAGTGTATAGGGGGAGGGTGGGAAGAGGAAATCTTCCTTAGGTGGTATCTTGAATTACTAAAAAATACGAAAATAGTGAGCTATTTGGGATCTTTCTAATTAAGATTAACCAAGTTTTAGCTTTACTTTTTATAGAGTACCCATATGCTCAAAAATTTCAGAGAACAATGGCAACTCAGCTTTGTTCCTGACAGTAGAAATTTGTGACCTCAGTCTAGGATTTCTGTGGAACCAATTAAAATCTTAATCTTTTTCTTATGACATTTCTGAGTAAGTATGAATAATCTCTGTCCAGCTGCTCAAGGCGGAAACTTCGATGCCGCCCTTGACTTCAATTTCTCCCGCCTTCCCCTTTAAAATCTGCCATAAACCCCTATCAAATACATTGTCTAAAAAGCTCTGGAATCCTTCAGCATTTATCTAGCCCTTTCCACACTCTTCAAAGTCACTGTTGTCTCTCAGTTGGCTAATATTCCTGGCTCTTTTCCGCTGTCCTTTCAATCTGAGCATGTAACTTTCTCATTCAATTGTTTAAATGGTTTCTCATTGGTCTTTTTTGGTATCTGCATGCCCCAACATGATCTAGGAGCTCCTGAAAGACCTGACACATGTTTTTTATCTAGCTTCATGTCTCAGCGGTCTTCAACCCTCAACCCTCCCCCAGCCCTCGTCTGCACCCCATGATCAGCCAGTATACATCTATAATGGGTTAATGGTTGTCCTTACATCTGACTCTCACTACAGGCTGGCTCTTCCGCCTGGAACAACCTTTCTCTCTCCCACACAAAGCCTTGTTCCGTACCACTGATTAACCTGGCTGACTCCTACACATCCATAGGTCCCTGCTTAGATGTTGACTCGTGGCAGTCTTCTGAAGCACAGTTCATTCCTCAGCTTCAGGGTGGATATCTTACTCTGATTTTCTTTGATATTTTATACCATTTCAGGTATATTATGTCTCTCTGTCTAATTTCTAACTGAGCAGCCACCTTGGAGAAGATAAACTATACCCATTCTCAGTGCCCAGCCTCATGTTTCTCCTGCAGTACTCAGTAAGTATACAGTGGTAATGAACTCCACTCAAGCCTTTGAGAGAAGAGCAGGAATCCTCATTGATACTGTGACGTGTGAGAAATAGGTTCGCAGTTTCTTGTTTCTGTTGAGTTCTCTGGGAAGAAGGATGATGGCATGGGCACAGCATGGTCTCTGGAGTTAAACCCAGGTTAGCAAAGACCAGACCTTCCTCTTCACCTCTTCTTCAAATCAACAGATGATTCTGATGTTTGAGGTGAAGGCAGCTGTCACAGGTGTTGTTCATCATTTTCCTCCAAAAGAAGGACCTGTGCTAAGTGCACTGCTGAGCTGTATAAATCACACACCCGCCATGCTGCCATATTTAGTCTGATGAGAGAGAGGGAAACAAAGTGCTAGCAAACACTCAGAACTGATGGCCTTTCTTCTCTGACATGTTGGCCTGCTTGTACTGCCAACTGCAGTGGCATCATTTATCTTTGTTATCTGCAGCCTGGGTTAAGCAAGAATCAGGCACAGAAAAGTAACTTTGCCGGGTGAATTACTTTAGAAAGCCAAAGACACTTTCTTTGGACCAGTTATGTATTTTACTGCAATGCTTGTAGCTTATCTTATCCAATCCAGTTGTGACAGGAGTGGAGGTACCACAAAGCTCGCAGCTTTCTTAAACTTGGTGCACATCAACAATCAGTGTTTTAAAATACATGCAGTAACTAGTAGCCTAGTAGGTTCTGTCCATGCATGACAGTTTAAATCACACCTTAGGGAGGAAATAAAGGGGGGATGGGTACATAAAACTTGACTCCTCTCCCTTCCCCTTTCCTCCGGCTCCTCCCTCCATTCTCTCTGCCTGTGCCTCCCTTCCTCCCAGTAAGAGGAGGGAATTCTGGTGGACAGACGTAACACTTACAGAGAAGAGAAGGAATCCTCATTGGTACTGTGGGGTGTGAGGCATTGGTTCACTGTTTGTTTCTGCTGAGTTCTGTGGGGAGAAGAATGGTAGTGTAGAAAGAGCATAGTCTTTGGAATTAAACCTGGGTTAGAATATTAGCTTTGCCCTTTCTGGGTGTAGCATATTTAGCAAGCTATTTTACCTCTGTAATCCTCACCTTTCTTAATTATAAAGATCAATAATAATAATTATCATGCAAAATGACCATGTGAAGCAACCCTGGAATTATAGAACACTATAGGCACCCAAATGCATGTGAGGTAACCCTGTTGTAAGAATGCAGAGGTTTGTGACTGAATTACTTTCACATTAGCTTGGATTGTGTTGATGATGGAAAATCAAAGGTGAGTAGAACATGAGCCCTGCACTAAAGAGCTCACAGTCAAGTTTGGGAGGAGAAACCAATTTAGTGCAGGAGTATGTATGTTCTTTCTCCTAAACACTTTGCCTTCTTGTCTCTGTGTGTCTTTTAACAGAGAATTATCACTCAGCTTTTGTCAACAAACAACTCATTGAGGGCCTTTTACTTTGCCTTCCATGCCACATAAGGAAACATGCTGGCAAATACGTGGAATAATTTATTGTCATACATATTATAATGTATTAACCAAAAAATCTGTCTTGATGATGATAAAGAAAGGTGATCTTTTTACTCTTATCAGATTAACAATGCATTTCCTTAGACACAGTCAAGTAAGACATTACCTGTAATATATTCTCACCTAATCTTAGGACCTGATGTCTTAATTTTTTCTTGCATAATTCAAGCAGAAATTGCTCTCAGGCACATTGAGACCTCAGTGCAACAAGCAGAAGAAAAGAAGCTATGATGGGGAAACACACACACACACACACACACACACACACACTTTCACACACACACACTCACACACACACAAAACCCAAAAGCAAAGGGAAGTGGTTCATCCACTTTCCCGCTTCCTAAGAGATATCAGTGGACTTGGTTTGTTCGGGCTTCATTCATAAGTGGGACAGTGAGCTAGGGGCATGATGCAGTGACTGAGGCCAGGTCATGCGGTCCACATGCCCTGGTGAGGCTCACAGTCGGCAGGGTGGCAGCTTTGTGTTTGTAAGACATTTGTCAAATTTAGGGAAGATTTCTAATCTCTGAGTGAATCTATTCAGGGAACAATCTCTGTTCCCTGGGGTAGAGTTGGAAAATGTTGTTACAGTGGTTCTTAAATCTGACAACTATTTTTTAGAATAACCTGAAAAGGTTTTTCAAAGCAAAACAAAAATAATGTCTAAGATCCTTCTCTCAAACCAATTAAATCACAGTCTCTGGGGTGGAGTCATTTTATTATAAAAAATTTTAAACATACAGCAAAACTGAAAGAATTTTATTTTGAACATCCATATATTTCCCACGTGGATTATACATCGAAAAGTTTGCTGACTTTCTATATCGTATTTATCCCTGTAGTCATCCATCAGTCCATTCTATTCTGGGTGCATTTTAAAGTAAATTGCAGGTATTAGCACACTTTCCCATCAATATGTTATTAATAAGAATACAATATTATTTACAACTTTTTTCTTTTGATGTAAAATTTACCTATAATGAAATACACATGCCTTCAGTGTCCACTCGTTGAGTTCATTAAGAAAAGCATACACCACTATATCTTAACTTTCTATCTCAATACAGAATATTATCATGACTATAGAAATCTCAATACAGAATATTATCATGACTATAGAAATCTCAGTACAGAATATTATCATGACTATTGCCACTGCTCCCAGGGTCAATCATTATTCTGACTTTTTTCCCACCAGACATTAATTATTGACTTTCTGAGAATTTTATACAATTGAGATAATATACTATGTACTCTTTTGTGTAAGGTATTTTTCCCTTTGCATAATGTTTTTTAAGGTTTATCCAGGTTCTTGCCTCTCACAGTTTTTCTGTTTCCTTTTTATAACTGAGTAGTGCTGTATTACATAAATATACTGCAATGTGTTCATTCATTCTCTTTTCAGTGGGCACTTTGGCTGCTTCCAGGTTTTAGCTATCATAACTGAACCTACTATAGACATGCTTACTTTGTCCTTTTGTATACATACATTTTCATTTTTCTAGGAATATAATTGCTAGGCCATAGGACAAGTTTACTTCAGTTTTTAAGAAATTGCCTGAAATTGTTTCTAGGTGATTGCAGCATTTTGTACCGTTTTGCATTCCCACTAATAATGTTTGAGGGAATTCTAGTTGTTCTACAAGCTCATCAACATTTGGTGTCATTAATCTTTTTAAATTATAATCATTCTGGCAAGTACATATGGGTATCTCCTTGTGATGACTAATTATATTAACTGCTTTTCCTATATTTATTGACCATTTATATATCTTCTCTTGTGAAGTGACTTTTAAGTTGTTCGCCCACTTTTACTACATTCTTTTCTTTTTACTGTGAGGTTATAGGTTCTTTTTGTTTGTTTGGTTGGTTTTCTACATCTTCAAGATACCAGTGTGTTTTCAGATACATGTTCTGTGAAACATTTTCTTGCTGTGTCTTGATAATTCATTTTCTTCATGATATCATTCAATGAGAGAAAGCTTACATTTTACTAAATTATAATGTATGTGTACATATATATGTATGTATATGTGTGTGTGTATATATATAAAATATACATATATATTTCTTTTATAGTCACTGATTTTTTAGACTGACCTAAGAAAAATTCCTTTTTTAAACCTTTGCAGATGATTCTAACTTGCAGCCAAAATTGAGACCAACTGGATTATAGGGATCGAGAAATTTCTGTGGCAAGCTATAGAACTAATCAATACACAAAAGCATTGCATTTTACAGAAATGCGTGTACCTGAAAGTTTGGCCTTGAGAGACTCAAGTATGAAGGCTTCACCCTAGGGCACCAAGTCTATGGTAACTGGTGAATTCCAAACCCTCTCATAGTTCCCAAGAAGCTTCATGACTAGATCATGATTACTTTAGATGCTTGGTGAGATAGCAATTGTAAAATTGAGGCATAAGTGATATAGTTGAGCAGGAAAAAGGAGAATCAGGGGTTAAAAGTCTCAACAGCTGAATTTACGGCATCCTGTCTCCTTCAGGAATAGATTCAGTACACCGGGTTATAGAGTTTTCCTGTGCTACTTGTATGAAAGAAGTCCTGGGAAAGAGAAAAATTTAAGTCACTAAACATTATCGTCAAATTGTGGGTTAGTTTGACCTTAATTTGGATCAGGACCACAAAATTAAAATGTTCAGTGAGGAAAGACAGATTAGTTTGTGATAGAACAGGTTCCCATTATTAAGTGTTTACATCAGGAGTTGACAAACTGTGACACACAGACCAAATCTGTCCCACTCTCTGGGAACATAGCCACCTCCTTTGTTCTCTTGTTGTCTATGGCAATTTTTGTACAATAGCTGTTGAGTATTTTTGACTGGTAGCATGACACACAAAGTCAAAATAATTACTACTCATCCCTTTATAGACAAGCATGCTGGAACTTGATATTTATTAGTTTTATGTTGTATATGTCTATAATAGGCATTTTATGTCCATTTCAGAGTTGGAGAAACTGAACCTCAATAAGGTTAGAAGGCTCGTTCAAGGCAGTAGAGGGAAGAACCAGAACTTAAACTCATGTCTGAATGGCTTCAGTGTGTATTCTCATTCTGTTATATCACAGTCTCTCCCTCAATTATGTAGAGCTTAAGACAAACCTAGTAACTATGATTACTGAAGCACTTTGTCAGGTATCAGGCATTGGAAAACAAAACTGGTTGATAGAATGTTTGAAGCTTACAAGAAAATATGGATAATGAATAGCATTTATGATAAATATATTTATATTCTATGAGCATAATGTGATCTACATTTTTCAGTTGTATGCTTACTATCAATTCCTTTTTGGGACAAAGCAATAGGACACATGTAAGACATTGTGATGCAAGGCAGAAATGAATCAGCATCGTATCTATGTTCAGAGCAGGGGGAACCTTTGGGCTTGAAAGGAACTTATGGCAGAAGAAATAACATTTTAACCACCCCTTGACAATAGGTAGAATTGATACTTGTAATATTGAAGGAAAGGAAATCAGTACATGTATAAAGAGGCTATAGTTCAATTTTTCTGGAAAGTAGGCTGCCAGAAGTCTTGCTAAGAATAATATATAATAAAGGGTCTTGAATGCTTTGTCAAGAAGCTGCAAATAAATAAAGAAGGTTTACACTTAAGACCAACTATCTTACTTTGCCTTTGACTCAAATAATCCTGTGATACAGGACTTTTAATGCAAAACCCAGAACAGTTCTGGGAAAATTGGGTTGGTTGGGAACTTCATTTACTCTCTGGCACACACATACACACTCTTGGAGTAGCATATTCCTGCACAAATAATACAGTGCCATAGTACTTTTTAATCCTATGTTAATATTTAATAAAAATCACCTAAAGGATCATAAGAAAAGGAGGGATGAATTGAGTTAACTGGAATTCACTTGAGAATGATGTGAGGATTAGTTGCTGAATTCATTATCAATTATATTTCATTTTAGAAGATTGCAGCATTACTGATAAACAATATAATGACTATCGAAAAGAGATACTGATTTCTGGCCAAGATGGAGGCCTAGGTAGGTACACTTTGTCTCCTCGCACAACCAAAAGAAGGATAACAACAAATTTAAGAACAAAAAATAACCAGAACTGCCAGAAAATCAAACTGTATGAAAGTTTGACACTAAAGAGTTAAAGAAGAAACATTCATCCAGGCTGGCAGTGGGGGCAGGGACCGGCAGCTGGGGCAGAGAGGATGCAAGGCGCTGCAAGGCAGCAGCTGGCAGACCAGAGGTCCCACATTTGTGTGTGGATAAACCAGGAGGAACAACGGGGGAGTGAGAGAGACCACACAACCCAGGGTTCCAGTGCGGGAAAGGAAAGCCTCAAAACCTCTACTGGTAAAAACCTGTGGGGGTTGTGGTAGTGGGACAAGTTTCCAGTCTCACAGGAGAGTTCTTTTGAGAGACTCACAGGGCCCTGGAATTTACACAAACCCACCCTCCTGGGAATCTGCACCAGAAGGTCCCAATTTGCTTATGGGTAGCAGGGGAAGCCACTGAATGCCGGACAAGTGCCAAGAAAGTGGCAATATTCCCTCTCAGACCCCTCCCCCACATACAGTGCCACAAGGCAGTGACATGGGTTGCCCCACCCTGGTGAATACCTAAGGCTCCACCCCTCACAATGTAAGAGGCATGCAGAGACAAAAAAAAATATGGTTGAAACAAAAGAATAGATCAAAGCTCCAAAAATAGAACTAAATGATGAAGAGATAGCCAACCTAGCAGATGCAGAGTTCAAAACACTGTTAATCAGGATGCTCACAGAAATAGTTGAGTATGGTTGGTTGCAAGATAGAGGAAAATGTGAAGGCTATGCAGAGTGAAATAAAGAAAAATATACAGAAAACCAACAGCAAAGGGAAGGAAACTGGGACTCTATTCAATGATTTGGAGCAGAAAGGAGAAATAAACATTCAACCAGAACAGAATGAAGAAACAAGAATTCAAAAATATGAGGAGAGGCTTAGGAACCTCTGGGACAACTTTTAATGCTCCAACATCCAAATCATAGGGGTACCAGAAGGAGGAGAAGAAGAGCAAGACATGGAAAACTAATGTGAAAAAATAATGGAGAGCTTCCACGATCTGGCAAAGGAACTAGACTTCCAGGAAGTTCAGGAAGCTCAGAGAGTCCCAAAGAAGTTGGATCTGAGGAAGCACACACCAAGGCACATCATAATTACATTACTGAAGATTAAAGAGAAGGAGAGAATCTTAAAAGCAGCAAGAGAAAAGCAGTTACCTACAATGGAGTTTTCATATGACTATCAACTGATTTCTCAGAAGAAGGCTTACAGGCAAGAAGGGGCTGGAAAGAAGTATTCGAAGTCATGAAAGACAAGGACCTACATCCAAGAATACTATTTCCCGGCAAAGCTATCACTTAGAATGGAAGGGCAGATAAAGTGCTTCCTAGATAAAGTAAAGTTAAAGGAGTTCATATTACCAAGCCCATATTAAATGAAATATTAAAGGGACTAATCTAAGAAAAAGAAGATGATCAAAACTATGAACAGTAAAATGACACCAAACTCACAACTATCAACAACTGAACCTAAAAAAACAAACTAAGCAAACAACTAGAACAGGAACAGAATCACAGAAATGGAGATCACATGGAGGGTTATCAGCAGGGAGGGAGGGGGAGAATGGGGAAAAACGTACAAGGAATAAGAAGCATAAATGGTAGGCACAAAATAGGGGTGGTTAAGAATAGTACAGGAAATGGAGAAGCCAAAGAACTTATATGTATGACCCATGGACATGAATTAAGGGGGGGAATGCTGACGGAATAGGGGTACAGGGCAGAGGGGAGTAAAAGGGAGAAAAAAATGGGACAATTTTAATAACATAGTCAATAAAATATATTTAAAAAAATAGAAAAGGGATACAGACCAGAGAAGCTAATTAATAAAACATCCATTTCTACAAAAAGAAATGCAACAAATAATCAATCTCCTTGGTGAACTGGTTAAGATACAATTTTTTAAAATTAAAATTTATCTCATTTTTTGTTCTTTATTAATAAAGAGCTTTAAATTGCTACTAACATAGGGGACATTACAAATTTTGATTACTTAAGGGCACTTGATACAATAACACTTGATTCATTCATTTTTTGCTCATTTATTCAATCACTAAAGGGAAAGTTTATAAGGGCCCACTAAATGTGGGAAAAATTGAAATAAGATAAATGCTTTACCCTCTAGTATCTCAAGATCCCCTTAGTAGAAGAAATATACAAATGCATATTAACAAAGCAAAAAAGCAAAAAATAAAAATAAAATAATGAAGGTATGCCAGGTTTTGTGGAAGAAAGGAATTATGTCCACTTTAGATAAGATGGTCAAAGAAGGCTGCACAGAAGAGCTAACAAGTCGAGAAGCCTGCACAGACAACGGGGCATGTGTTAGTGTCTTACAGAGGACATTCACTTACAGAGGAATGAAAGAATAAGATGGTGAAAATGGATGAGAGAATCCAAACTGAACTAAGAGGCAGGCAGCTAGGGCCTGATGAAACATGCAGCATATTTATTGAGAAAGTAGAGAAAGATGGTGGTAACAAAAGCAGTGCAATCACGGGTATAGATCAAGGTGAAAGGCACAAGCCTACCGGTCTGCAGGGCTGTCCTTGCAGATTGAGGCCCAGGAGTGACGTAGCGTCAGAAGGGTCCCAGGTGCTCTGAAGCAAGATCTGAAGACTAAGAAGTAGCAAAAGTGGCTGTGCAAAAGACGGACAAAAATTAGAGCACTGTGAGTCTCTGTGTGAACTAGAAACGTAAGCACACTTGTTGTGCATTGTGGTGATGATAGGCTAGTAGTAGATGTGCTCTTGAAAGCAAGCCAGCACTCTTTAGAAACAGGAAGGGTCTGCTGACTCTGTGACCTAGCCACTCTACTTCTGGATATTTCCAAAGAAAGTGTTCCAAAGAAAGTGGAACACTTATGCAGATCTGTAATGTGGCTTTCACAAGGTTGTATATTTTAATGGTATTTGTGGTAGCAAAAATTTGAGGACAACTTGGATGAGTGCCCATCCTTGGTTAGAATGGATGGGTAAAATTTGGAGGAGTAATATGCAAATTAGAAACCACACAGAGCAACTTGAAGGACCTGAAAGTGTAGTGTTTAGAACAATAATAAACATAGTAGAAAACAGAATGACATTTATAAAACAATTTCATTTTTATATATTAAATATAACATGCCCCAAACAACAATATAGTCACTTTTTCATAATTCAACACATGCTTTTCTAAAAATACTCTCATAATACAAAATCTTACAATAAGAACTACAGTGATTCTGAGAAAAATGGATTTGGGACGACACTCAAAAACTTTGTCAGTGTCATTGAAAAAGATTAGAATCAAATAAAAGCTGTAGTCCAAGTAGATCGTGATAAATGATTTAAAAAATACACACTTGCTACAATATGTACATATTACAATCTTTACATGGAAAAAGACCAGGAGTTTTCTTGTGAAAACAGGCCTAGTAAGGCTTGCAGCTAGTGAGTTACTATGCGACATTAGAACAAGGCCTGTCCACACTTCGATGGAAAGTGGTGATACAGATCTGAGTGCGTGTGGTTCATAACACGTGATGAAACGAGGGAGCTGATAGGCGTTTGGGGAGTTGTGTGTCTTTTGTGTATTCCTCTGGGGCTACAATTAGCGGAGTGCAGTTTTCTGCATTCACCTAGTGTTTCTCCTGGACAGAATCTCACAGAAAGTAAAATTTGTGTTATGTTCAAATTATTCTCTGTCAATGGCATTGGAACAAATTCACCATTACAAAATAAAGATTATAGTGGAAATGGCTGTATGAACACATGAAAACAAATGAGAATGCAGCATTGTAAAAGGAGAAAATACATAAGTATGTAAAATAAAAGAGGAGTCTTTCTTGAACCAATGATAATCGATAATGTTCCTGAATTAAGGGGTAAGATCAATCAATTCTCTGCTACTTTTATTCAAGAAAAGAAAAAAAAATGAGTGGGGACCAGAGCATAAAGCTGTGTGGTCAGGGTACATTTTTTTCAGGAAAGAATCCAGAAGAAATTCCAGGGTACCTGAGATTGGTTTCATGCATTGTCAGCACTAACCAAAAGAGTTTATAAAAAAGAGGGGAGGGCTGCAGAGGACTTAACCCCAGATATTGACAATGATGAACGTTAGAGACGGAAGGTCAGCCTCAGGACGGCAAAGGAAGCTCCACAGCATAATCAGGTGGAACTTGAGACAGAAAGGCAAAGAGTATTGAAAGAAAAGATATCAACACAGGTAATAGTTGATAATAAACAAGAAGCTGATCTCTAAATCAGGCAAAGGCACGAATCTGAGTAAAGCTTCCCTACATTTCGAGCTTTGTGAGTGGTAATACTCATATATCCTTCCCAATGTATGTCTCACCCAAAAGAGCAGGCCGATTATATAGCCAAAAATCGTCAATGCTTCGGAGCTGCAGAGAATACGCAATAATTTAGTGACTGACTGCCGCTCAGCCTGATCGCGGAACACAGAGGGATGGTTATGGATGAACACAGAAACTGTAAAAGGAGATGTGAAAAGTAGTCTGCAGAGAAAATAAAAACTGCGGATTCAAGGACAAAAATGAGAAAGCAGCCTCTGGATGGTAATGAACAATAAGACAGTTGATGGTAAAAATGAAAGGTGATAATGAATCACTTTTACGCAGATGAATATTCAATGGGATGATAAGGCTTTAAAGAAGAAAAAGAGTGCATTCTGGAGATTAAAAGATACTGCAGATGGAACAGACAGCTAATATTCCCCCTTTAGAATGATGTGGGCTGGAGTGCAACATAGAAAAGTGTGCTCTAACGTAAAGCTACAGCATGTTTATGGAAGGTTGGATAAAACACCAAAAGCATACGAGGAATGGAGGGAGAAGGCTCCTACTAAGGGCCAGATAATCTGGTGCAGATGTTAAATCATTTATTTAGCTGCCAAGTCAATATGATGATCCTTGGATAACACGGATCTCCTGTGGGGTCCTCTTTACTTCTCCAAACCCACGTAACATTGAGTGTAGCCCTCACTGTTTGCCAGGGGAGGCAGGCATCTACTGCTCCAAGCTCCCCACCCACCCATGTGTCTAAATTTCTGTTTCCATGGCTATCTAAAGGTTTAGGTACATGCTCTCCCATGGGTCATCTTTGTGGACCTACACTTTGTCAGTGGCATTGAGTTCCTTGGAACTCACTTGGAACTCAAGCTCTTCCATTTTTCTAAAATCAACACTTGTAATAAACATATCTGAGTCTGTTAGATAGTTGTTGAGGTGTAAAACAGAGAAAGTTTTTTATCATGCAGTGTAGACCTTGCTCTCACAATGCCGTTGGTTGCTATGCCACTGTGGAGCCTCATAAATCTTTAACCCTAGTGACTAGTCACTCTCTATTAGTGTCTTCTTTTGTCCTTCCTCCCTTTCTTCTCTTCTCAGCCTTTTTCTCTTCTCCTCTGTTCCAAGTTTAGTTGTTCCACATAGAGCTTCTCGTCCCTATTCTCTGAAGCCATGGTGCCAATCAGAAACACCAGGGCTTATCAAGGTGTTTTTCCATAAAACGTAGTCTCCTTCCTAATAGAAATTCTGGTTGTTGCAAAGATAAATTCTTTTACTTGTTTACACTCATTTTTATGGATGACAATGGAGGTTCAGCTAGGTTAAATTACAAATATGTAAGATCACAAACCTACTAAGGAAGTTGATCTAGTACTCAAAAGCTCACTTTAAAAAAACAGAAAACTCGCTTAAAAAAAAAAAAAAAGGAAGTCTATTTTGAGAGTTCCTGATGGAACAGGCATCATGCCACGTGCACCCTTCTGTTAACTACGGAGTGGCCTCTGAGGTCCCATTTGCCCCACACATTGTAAGATGAGGACACTGAGATTCAAAGAATATGAGATAGTTTTCAAGGTCAAATTAGTATTTGGCATATTTAAGTTTTCTAGGTAATATAAAGAAGAGAAAGGCAAAGACAGATATTTGAAAAGGAGAGTCTGCTATAGATGATATTTGGTGATCGAAGGGCCATGGGGATTTCATTTTAGTGTGATAGTTTGCTCTGAGAGCACACAGGACCCTGTCTACATTTCTTATATTTTTCTAGTTCATGAAATTGATGCATTTTTCTCTTTCCCCTATTCTTCGTTTTCTGGCTTTTGGGAGGTCCAGTTATTTTTGGAATATGAATAGTAGCAACAAAAAGGATATCCTCTCCCTGGTTCAACCAGCTGCTCTCTCATTTCCTCTGAAAGGCTGGCAGCATGAGGGCAGTTTTGGACTTGCCTGTCAGAAAAGGGGTCTTTGTCATCAATCTCTCTCTGCGCGTGGAGGAGAAGTGTGGCTATAGCAAAAGTTCCCTCTGCAAAATTGCTTTTAAGGTGGGAAAAGATTATTTACATGTTCCCTTCTTTAGAGGTTGGCACTTAGAGGGGTCTGTGATGGGCCTGGGTAAGACTGAAAAGTGAAATATGCATAGTCTATCACAGTACCTCAGCAGGAACCTCACGGAGGATTTTCTACTGCCCTGCCCAGGCCGTATTTCTGACCCCATCAGTTTCTTGGTGTCTTCCTCTCCCTCCAAGCCAAGGCCATGGAATCAATGTTGCTCCTCCCTCCTGTACTTTCCCGGCACTGCAATATGTGACACAGCCTCCCCAAGTCTGCCTTTCCACACCACCCCTGCAAACCAGCTCATAGGATCTTTTCATTTTAAGGGACGTACTAAGAGAGATGCCAACTTCAGCAACAAGAATACAGTGTCGGGGCAGCACTGGGGTTCAAATTTCATCTCTCCCACTTTCATGTGTGTGCCCTTGGGCAAGTGACTCAAGCTACCTGTGCCTCAGCTTCCTTGTCCATCAAAAAGAATTGACGGTGGTAGTATCCATCTCATAGTGTTAAATGAAGATTAAATTAAGTAGTGTTTATCAAGTAATTGTAGTAGTACGTGGTGTATAGCAGGTGTTATAGAAGTACCTATTAGATTAAAAATACAATGTGTAGTCTCTGGGGATGAGGAGACCTTTGCCCAATGGTGTGGGTCTGGATTTGTTGCCCCTTTCCAGCTCTCCTAGTACTTCCTGTCCTGATATGTATCCCATTTTATTGAAATGACCTGTATTCTCAACTAACTACAGGCTGATAAGTGAAGAACTCTATGATTTTTGTGTTCATTGTGTTCATCGTCTACCATTGCGTAATCGACTACGGACCTAACAGTTTCAGCCTCCTACCTACATTGTTAATTCACTTTTGGGAACTTAATTTTAAAAAAAAAAGGGGGGGATTAGGCATCTGCCCCCTGTTATTTTCATTTCTGACTTCTTCTAATAAGCCAGAGGGATACCTCTTCTGGACAGACCCCCCCTCTCCATCATGAACCAAAAAACCATCCAGTATGAAAAACAGAAGGTGTGAGGCCCGCCACACTGGGCCTGCGCCTGTTTCCAGAGGATCTGCACTGCTTGGGAATAATCCCCTCTCAGCTTTTCCTTCTGTTACCCGTGGTGATTTCAAATTAGGGTGGATCAAGGTCATTCAAATACCGTACAGAACACTCCCAGGGACCAGGACTGGAGAGTTTGGCCAAGGCCCAGGATAGTTGGAGCAAGCTCGGGGCTGAAGGACCTGGAGCTGCTTACAGCGGCCTCATTTCCCTGGGGGAGCTCCTGGCAAGTTCGCACCATTGGTGAGACCACGCAGCTGGGAAAAGTTGGCATGGCCAAGAAAAGGTGTGCTTAACAGCAGATAAACTCATTGTCTGAAACATCCACTTTGGAAACAAATATAACCCAAATTTACAGTAAAGTACTTTGCATGTAACTGCTCATGTTGTAAATACAGAGAGAGAAGCTTCAAAAAGGGAAAACAGAATTCTCATTATCAGTAATAGTGAATAATAGCTTTAAAAGACAAAGTGCAGAACTTCACGGATGAAGAATTTTGTACTTAGAGATACTTCAAGAATATATATGTTTGTATATGTGTCTGTACACATACAATACACATATACATGTGTATATATTTGTATTTCAATTTATAGAAAAATGTGTTTTTACAGGGTGTTTCATCTAAAAAAAAGACAAATGGCTGAGTTCAGTGATAGAATGACTGCTTCCAAGCTACCCTCACCCATTCGTCCCAGGACTAGAAACACCTGTGGCCCTCACCACATTTTGATATCAGAACATCCCAACAGTAATGTGGAGAGAGCGGGGGCTTGGCAGTCATGCGACCTTGAGTTTGAATTTTAGCTCCTCCATGTACTTGATGTGTGTCCCTAGGCAAATTAGTCAGTATCTATGAACCTCGGGTTTGCAGCTATAATAACTAGGGTTAATTAGAATACCAACCTCTCTGAGAAGTTAGGAGAACCAAATGAGAAAATATCACCTAAATTGCCTATCTCAATCATTTTCAGTTTGTAAGATCCACTAAGTATTTAGTGAATCTCCTAATTTTTGGTGGCTTGAACAACCTAGCATAGTGACAATGTGTTCTTGGTAAGAATGAGGCTTTGCCATTTTCCCTATACCTTAGGCTCTATGACACATTGTGCAGGTTTTTTGTAACCTGAAGAGCAGAGTACACACGAGGCAAATGGACTTTCTTAAGGACTGCTACCGTAGCTACCTTATATTTTTATCTTACAAAGGACCTTTAAATAGAAGTCAATAAATATTTGTGGAATGAATTAATTAAAAGCTAACAAGCCTGAGTCCTCAATTAACAAGGTTTTGTTATTGTATTTTCCTACACTCCACTAAAGAGGAAAAAACCAAAAAAAAAAAAAGGAAGAAAGAAATAATGACAAAATATTAGAATTTAAGAGAATTTAATTGTGCGTGAACATGTGCATTAATTTCTTAGGTATGTTCCGAGGTAAAGACTCAGTAGGATACAAATTTCCTGTTTATTCTTCATCTGTATCTTTTACCCTAAGTTATGAGAAGTTATCTTTAGAAAGATGACTTTTAGACAGAATATTCAATTACTATCAATAAATAAATGCATAGATGCATTGGTATGGGAGAACATTGCTGAGAGGAAGATAGGAGAAGGAATATTGGACTGGCCCTTAAACACCTGAGTTTTGTTCCACCAGTGAGCTATATGAACTCAAGTAAGTTGCTTCCACTCTCTGAGCCAGTTTTCTTCTCAGCATAATGAGGCAATTGGATTTCTTACTCTATAAATTATCTTTTAGCTTTAAAACCTTTGTAATTATGTGACTAGAAATTTGGCTGTGATGCTTTAGAAATTCTTGCGAATACCTCTGTTAACAGCACTTGACAACATACAAAAGGATGATTATTTATATATCTGTGTGTTTCACTAGACTGTGAACTCTTTAGGGTCTGGTTTAGGACCTAAAACAGAGTAAGATTTTAAAGTAAAGTAAAGATTTAACCAACTTTAATTAATTATAGTGCTCAAATATATCAAGAAATTTCCAAGTTTGAGTTGTGATTCAGTTCATCTTTTTAAAAAAAATGACAGCTAATGACAATGTTCAAATTGCTTTAGATCCTATGACTTTTAAATGCACTTCAGGTAAATATAATGATTCAGAGGGTTAAAATTAAATGGCTAAAAATAATTCAGTCACCCATTTTTAAAGGGCATAGGTATACTCTGCTAAAAGCATCCCTTTCTTCTTTACACTGGGCGATGGGCAGCATATAAGCCTCTGCCTTTAAACTCGCTGCAGTCAACATTTTTATCTGTAGTTTTGCTGAAGACATAGTAAACAGTTCATCAAATGCAAGGGCGACAGGAATCTGGGAAGGAGACTGCATACTATCTCTACGTAAATCATGATCCAAAAAAATTTTAACAGGCTGCAATGATAAGACAGTTTCGTTTTCACAAAATGCAGTTTAACAAAGATGCATGTTCCATCCAGAGACCTGAAAAACCAAATGTGTTTGGACAGGATCAGGCAGATGTGGCTTAGTGATTGTAAATGTAAAATATCTTAAAAGTTCTAAAATAATTAGAGGGAGCATTATAACAATAGCATCTATCATTTATTGAACACTTATTATGTGCCAGCTATTATCCCAAATGCTTCTTCTCAGTGGTCCAAGACCAACGCCTTTCCAGTACATAAAGTTGGAAGATCATTTGAGACAACCAGTGATAGGACTCCTAAGATGCGACCTGATCTTACAAAGCATTAAAATAGCTTGGCAGGCAGAGTCCCCTGTACTAAGCCAATCAAACCCAGCTGAATTTGTGTTTAGGTTGTTATTTCACAGTTTCATAAATATATAGAAAATATGTTTTAGGGGAAGATGAGAGGTCTTGTAACCTTATTTCCTGAGAATTAGTGAAGATAAAAAGTGGAGAGGAGACATGATAACTGTTATTAAATACCGAAAATATTACCATGCAAATGTTGGGTTAAGCCTCTTCTGTCTACATCCTGGAGAAAGAAGCAGGATGAAGAGGGGAAGGAGTATAAAAATGAATTTCAGTTTAACAGGGGGAAAAAAACTGAGTTCTGTCCTGATATGAAGGAGCTCCCACTAAGTGAACGAAGGGTCTCTTGTTGAAGGTGTGCAGAAATAAACTGAATGTTCACTGATGGGAAGGAAATACTAGACATGGGTTGATGATAGAATGAATGCTTCAAGATCGATTTCCAACCACTAATTTAATTATTCTATGATTATATATCAATAGAAAGTACTTTAGCATTTGTAATCAAGTTTTTTTTATTATTTATCTACAGCTACTCCATATAAAACTCCTCTAGATATTGTATAAATACAATTATAATCCCTGACCCCTAAAATAATATAATTAAGATAATTTTGTAATGTATTGCTTTCAGGTCTTTTAACTTACTTCTTATAACAGTCCTAAGTTCAGGCATCGTTTCACACGTTGTCGGGTGATAACGCCGACACTCAGGGAAGTTCAGCGACATGTCCAATATTGCACTGTTAATGAGTAGTGGCTCCGTATCTCACACACAAATAATGAACAATTCCAAATAATGCATCTTTCTCCGTCTTTTCCTAAATATCTGAAAATTTGAGCAATTGTGAAGAGGACTTCAATTTTGGACCTTTTTAATAGTAGTCATGCATATGTATCATGAAAAATTTGAAAAAAGTAAAAAACAATAAAAAGAACAATATAACCCCACCATTTGTAAATTACTCTTAATATTGTAGTATATGATTTTGTGATGTTTTCACACATATAGTTTATGAACTATAAGCATACATAGTTAAAAATAAATATTACATTAAAATATTATACAAACATACAAATACATATAATTTTTAATATGAAAACGGGACCAACTATGCTATGGTCGTCAGGAAATAAAGTGTCCTTTGTCAGGAACTAAAATGAGAGCATGGTCTAATATCACTAAATCTTCTGAAACAGTAAGTTTCATTTGCTTCAGCCTACAAGACACACTGAGAGGACATAAAAATCTATTGTTATTGACATGACAGTAGAATCATTTCCTTGGGAAGCTGAGAATCATGGTCAGTCACTTTAGGGAGAGAAGGAGGTATTTATTCCCTCCACCCTCGGGCCTGGAGATGGATCAGGAGCAGCTTAAAACAGTCGCTGATTTCCCTTCGAATGGCAGCCTTCTGATTGAGCCGCTATCCACCGCGAATACTCTGTTCTAAACACTTTGGTCTCGTTCTCTCCCCTGGATTTGCCAAATGCGTTCCAGGCTCCGATTCTGAGCACTTGACACTCACGTGGTCTGAAAAGCATTCCTTAGATATACATTTAGATCCCTATTCCAACATGACCATCTGAAAGGAGGTCTTTCCTGCCATGTTTATCTCCAGTCTCCCTGCCCTTTCTTCCCACTTTCCCGTCACCCCACCTTTTAGATTTCTGTATCTCACTTCACTGCCTGCAATCATGGCATACATGCATTTACTCCTTGGTATAGTCCTCTTTCATTAAGTATAAGGGAGACATAGTGCTTTTATCTTGTCAACAGAAACCTAGAAGAACAGCAGGCATAGAGTGGGGCACCCGTCATAAACTTACTATATGAATGAATAAGTGAGTGGCTTGTATGGTATGACTGGCAAAGAGATTCTATTTTATTTGGACCAGGTTGGGCAGTCGGAAGGATTTTAAACTGCTTTGTAAGAGACATCACTGAAGAGGCTTGGAACTTAGCACAAAGGTGGATTTGTTTCTTTACATTGGAGCTTTGTGGGGAGAGCACAAAACAGAAGTTGCCCTGAGGAAAGGCCAGGAAGGAAAGTCCAGTTTGCCAAAATGATGAGTCAAGACAGAGCCAAATGGAAGGGTGGTGGGGGGCACAGTCATTCCGCAGTGGCACCTCATAGGTAAGTCTGGGAAACTCACAAGGCCAGGCACAGGTATTACCATCGTCTTTCCGTGCACTTTCATACTTGCAGTGTTAGAATCTTTAAAGGGACCAGAATACGAAGGAACGATCATTTAAATTATTCTCAGTTATGGCTGACATTCAGTATTATATTAGTTTCAGGTATACAAGATAGTGTTAGGCATTTCTATAACTGACAAAGTTGATCAGCTCAATTAGTCTAGTACCCTTCTTACATCATACATAGTTATTACAATATTATTGATTACATTCCCTATGCTGTACTTTACATCCCTGTGACTATTTAGTAAAAGGAACCCTCTTATTTTTATCCAAATAATCATAAGCTCATCCAGTGTCTATGTAAGCAGATAATACAAACTTCTGAAATTTTCTATTTGCTTGTATTTTTAAGGTTCCATGAAAGGAAATGCAATCAAGTTGTGATCATTGAGAAAAGAGTTATCCATCAGCGTTAGAGTCTAGACAAGGCCGTATAGATTACCTAAGACACTTCTGCAAAGGTGATAACATAGTTATCTGCCTGTCATGTAGTATAATTGACAGCACTATTGAAAATGAATGGACTTTGGTGTTAGTTGATTAGTGCACAGTGTGCTGTGAGCAGAAACCTACCACTTCTGGGACTGCAGCCCACATCCAGAATTAGACTAAAGTGAAAGGGAGGGGTGGGGGAGACCTCATGGCTGAGGATGCGGTAAAGACATGACATTATAACATGACATTGGTCATAAAATTAGGCTTAACAACCCCACAGTCCTGAAAGTAAGACAGAAGGTTCTTCAAAGGAAACCTGTACTTCTTATGAGCATCATCTCTTGTATTCATTTCATTACTCTGAGATTAGAGTTCCCATTAGTAGCTCTGCTTGAGCTCATGTAAACCTGGTAACATACCGTACTTAAATATTACAATAATAGGGGATTCCTATTGGTCTTCTCTGGTTTAGATTAACACCAAGACAGTTTAATAGACACGGAGTGGCAAGAATAATAAGAACATACTTACTAGAATCTGTAGTCAAAATAGTGATATAGCTGGATTTGTGGAGGAAGTGAGGATACAGGCAGAAAATCAAACGAGGGAGCAACATGAGGATGTCAGTAAACAGGAACCAGACATCTAGGCGCACACCGAAAAGCTGATGTAGAAGCAGTAGGTCGCCTCGTCCTCCGAGAGGCCTGGACTGGGAGAAAAAGTACCTTTCTGCAATACCGGAAGATAATTTGCCAAAGGGGCGAAATAGGATTTTCCCCCTTATTCTTGGTTTCTTAGCAGCTAGAATGAGACCTTTGAAGTCATAAAAATCTTGGTTCAGATTCCGTCTCTTTTATTTGTTCTATGTATTATTTTTGGACATTATTTAAACTCCTGGGATGTAAGTCTCCTTATGCATACAATGAAGTCAAGCAAACTAATTTGTAGAATCACGGTAAGGAATAAATCAGATAAGGTATGTCACGGAGTCAGCGTGATGCCTGGAATGGGCCTGTCATTGACAGTGCTGAGGTTGCACCCTGCACAATTACTAAAGGACACCATTTGCATCTGCGTAGGACAAATTTTTAGCACCCTTCTGTGATATACACACATACCTTCACTGAGGACCTTGGAGTAGCGACTTCTAAGTTAAATGGCCTACTCCACGCCATCTCAAGGTGTCCACTTTGAGAGTGCACAGTCAAGATCATTTGCCATTCATTTCTCACACACTTTTTGTTGAAAACAGAAAGTGAGAAATGGGGCTGAGGCCAAACTGTGCATCAATGGCAGGTACCATTTCCTCCATCTAAAATATGATTCGTCCCTCATAAAGTCAGACTTGTGTGACCAGTTGGAAGGTGTGTCATGATGCCTTACGTGCCTTTTGACCCCAAGCTGAATTAGATGCCTGTCTCAAAGGTTACTATAGCCCCCATTTTTGTCCCCACTGGTGAAATCTCTCAGGAAAACTGCCACTGTTCTTTTTCATGACTGTACCACAAAGATGAATTTCTTAAAGTTCTTATTTATCTTTATACGCTTAGCTCCTATACAATGCCCAGCACAGTTGCTCTTCTGCGTGTGCTTGTTAAATGAATGAGCACACAGAGTATTATACGTAAATGCGCTGCAGAATGACCTGGAGAAAGTTTCTAAACCCTCTGAGCCTCGGCTCCCTCATCTGCGAAGGGGGAGCCAATGCTTGCCGAGCAAGGGTATCAAGCTGTGCAAAACACCTGGGCCGCAGTCTGCACTCAGTACGTGGCCCTGTATTCATTATTATATTATTTTAATAATAATATTTAGATGTAAAAATACAAAATTATTGAATAGTTTTTAAACATTTCGTGTAAAAGAGTGCATGCTGCGGAGCCCCTTCGTTTTTGAGATCCCCGCCTCTCTTCCAGATGCTATTTGCCCCTTTCTCACCCCGAGGATTCATTCCTGTTTCCTCTCTGCACTCCATCATAAGTTTTTACAGTTATTCTCTCTGGCACACACCAACCCATGAAGTCTAATGAATATCCATTCTGACATTATGCTGCTTAAATACATGCCTAATGATTTAGCTTTTAACAGTGACTCTGTATTTCTAAAATTTAGCAGAGCTAAACATCATTTTAATATTCCTAAAATCCAGATAGTTGTACTTAATTTTCTGCCCACATTTTTAGGCACTGATCACATATACAAGATGCAGCACCCGTCACTCCAAAGGCAACTAAATGTGAATGACTCTGCCTCAGTGATTCTCAACCTTTGTCATCTCATCACACACGTAAACTAATTACTGAAATTCGGCAGCACTCCATAAATATATATTCTATTTTTTACCAATCTGACAAATAAAATACATATAATTTGGTTCATTCACACTGAATGGCTATTGTGTTGGCTGTTGTCATTTTTTTTTTACTTGACAATCTAGGGAAAATAGGTAAGTGCTCCTGACTAAATATGAGGGGGATCCCCCAAAAATAGAATTATCTTCTGGAGGGTGGCCCCATCTAATACAGGCTTCCCCCACTAGGTGAGTGTTCTAGGAACCCGTCTGTATTAGTGTACTACCTGGCATTGTTGCGAGAGGCTGTGTTCCGCTTTAGTGAATGTTTTTCGAAGACCCTTTCAACCCATTCATCCATTTCATGATGGGTGATGTATAAGTGCACCTCCCCACAGTGCACTGCGTGTTCAACAGTTTTTGACCAAAAACAGCAGGACCCCTGTTCCCCACCCTCCCTATTTACCTGATCTTGCCCCAAGTGACCTCTTTTGTTTCCGCGGATGAAAAAAGTCCTCAAAGGCAAATATTTTGCCAATGTGGAAAAGAGGAAACAAAAAAAAAAGGGCAGAAGCACTAAAAGGCATCAAAATCAACATGTTCAAAAACTGTTTTGAGCAGTGGAAAAAAAATCTTGATAGGTGTATTGCACCAAATGAAGTGTACTTTGAAGGTGACTGAAGCCTAAACATGTAAGAATGAATACACAGTTTTTATAAATAAATTCTGGGGTTTTTTGGGGTCCTCGCTTATGGTCAGGTATTGCATGTTTTAAAAATTCTTGCGTCACACCAGTGTGCTGCAGCACACCAGTTGAAAATCACTAAGGGTAAAGAGTCTCTCGTTAAATATGCCAAGAAGAGCCACTCAGAGTGATATTTTAAATGACTATTAATCCGATCTTTTGAGTTAAGCAAATGTTGACAGGGCAATCTGTAATAATGCCAGATTTGGGGCTACATGCTTTGAAAATGGAGCTGAATAAGACATTTGCTCTGTCATAGTAGATCAGGTAACTTAGTGATTAAGAGAGGATTATTTCAATATAGTAGGCTAAATGTTTTAGTTGATTTAAGCACAAGGAATGTTGGTGGTAGTTAAAGAAGAAATAAAGTAGACTAGAGAGTGAGGAAAACCTTGAGAAAACAATGACTTGCACCAGGTTTATTTAAAAAGACATCTAATGGTAGCTATCACACTTTGATCCTTATGAGAATCAAAAGGAACTTTAACTCAATGTTTAACAGAGTAAGTACTCAATCAATATTAATTTTATTACCAAACAACATTTATATTCATTATTATCATTATTAAATAACTATTTTCTATGTGGAAATAATTGAGTAAGAAACAGCATCCCAGGAAGAAGGAAAATAGGAGCTAAGATCGAGATTTTGGAAAAGCGTGATCTGCATGAGGTTACTACAAACCGTTGCATTAATAGAGTAGAATCGGGGTGAGGATTGATGGAGACTGAGTGTGGGCTGGTTGGAAAAGGGCAGGTATGTTATGCCGGGCAGCTTAGATTTTATCCTGTATAAAGAGGTATGGTTTTAAGGAAACAAATAACTTGGGTTTATTTTTAGAAAGGCTACTGATGACCACATGGAAGATTGATTTTATAAGTTGAGACAAGAGACAGGAAAAATAGTTAAAGTTCTATTACAGTGGTTCAAGTGAGGAGTAATGAAGACCTGAACTTTGGGCAGGGCTACCAGAAAAAAAAAGAGAAAAAAGAGGAGGGCCCATAGTGGAGACTATGGAGAGGTGACATAAGTGATTTATTTGATAATTTATGTGATGCAAATAAAGGGGATACAAAAGAATCAATGAGAATATCAGGAATTCTGGATGGGTGGTGGCATAGAGAGATGAAGTTCAGTTCGGTACATTAAAGTGCCGAGTGGAGAGGTCCAACAGGAGTTTTTATATAAGAATCTGAAGCTCCAGTAAAGCATCACCGTTGGAAATAGCAGCTTGCGAAACTTGTGCAAATAGAGTACATAACAATTTTAACAATGAATGAGATTTCTTGAATAGGGCCTCTAAATAAGTAGAAGAAGAGCACTATGTATAAAACTTAGTAGAGCTTTGGAATATACCACAAGGCCTGTCTGGAAAAAGTCCAGTCTTTGTTAATATAATGAGATTGGTTTATGTGACATTCATGTAACCTGGCAGCCAAGGAGAGTGGACTGGAATGTGCATGCAGGGACAATGACGCTTTCACTGTACAAGCGAGTGGGGCTGGTAGACACCCTTGAGTGAGCATGTGTACTGTGTGGTCCTTACATTCAAAATGACTGAGTGAGTAGAGCAACAAATCTGCATCAAATTTTGCCTTAAGCTTGAACATTGCACCACAGAAACTATTCAGATGACTCAGAAGGCCTCAGCTGTGGGCAACTGGTGATTGGCAGATTCATCACAGCAACGTGCCTGCTCATCACATGTCATGAAGAGTTTTTTGTGAAACATCAAATCACCCAGGTGACTCAGCCCTGCTACAGCCCAGATTTAGTGCCCTGCGACTTCTGGATCTTCCCGAAATTAAAATCACCTTTGAAAGAAAAGAGAGTTCAAATTGGCAGTGAGATTCAGGAAAATATGATGGGGCAGCTGATAGCGATTGGAGGAACTGTGTGAGGTCCAAAGGTGACTACTTTTGAAGGGGACTGAGGCATCATTGTCCTATGTACAATATTTCTTGTATCTTGCATCTTCTTCAATAAATGTCTCTATTTTTCACATTATATGGCCAGATACCTTCTGAACAGACCTCATATTTAGATATGGAATACCTTAGAGTAAAAAAAGTGGCAAGATCGGCATGGTCTTCGGGAGTCTAAAGTCGATAGCCTTCTACAGGAGTTATCAAACAATAGTGTACATAATAAACAACTGGGAATCCTGTAAAAATGAAGATTCCCTGGGTCCAATAAGGGAATCTGATTGAATATATCTACAATGGAGCCTAAAAGTTACACTTCCCAGCAAGCATCAAGATGTTTGGAGGCAGGAGGTTCAAACTTTGAGAAACAGATGCTATTACTATGTGAATGGGAGACGACCAGACCCAGGGGACTAGATCATCAACACGTTATGCTAGGAACTAGATGTGAGCCGCCTCTAGATTTGCTTGGCAGGTAACCAACAACAAAAAGAAATTCTTGTCATCAATCTTCAATTATTTCCTGAGCTAAAAATATCACCCAAACCTATGTCAAAACTTCACACACCCAGAGCAGAGTGTGCAGACACAAATAAAAGTCAGGCTGGGGAAAATGAAGGAAATCCAATGCAATATATTTGTATTCTGTCACTGAGGCACTGTCTAATGTTGCTGTAACTATGATGTATAGGTCTATCAAAGCATGTGTTACCATGGTCTGAATTTCCCAACTGGAGAAAAATGATTAATGTGGAGATTTGCATTCAACGTGGGCTTGGACATCAATATTTCAGCTTAGGTAAACAGGAACTTTACCTAATTTATTGGCTCTCATTATGGATGGCTTGTAGAAGCCAAATTCCCCCTCTGCCTCCAAAATGACCTTTCATGCTCTACAAATCAATCTAGAAGAAGTGAAGCAAGTTGGTTAATATTTTAAGGAGAGAAAAAAAATGACTTCACATGTCAGAGACTTAATTGTTGTTATTTTGACCCATTTTGAAATTAGTTAACATTTGCTTCAGGCCTCTGACTTCATGCATTATTTATTTTCATCTTGGCCTTGCCTAAGTCTCTTCACGTGCAGTAAGCATATAACATGTGAGAACCTTTTTCTAAATACTGCGCTTGAATAATGGCATTTCGAGACAGAAAACATAAAGACCAAAATGTGTCCCCTCTACACACATGAATGGGTACACACACACACACACACACACACACATTCTATACGGCCAAGCTGCCTTTGGGGTATATTTTAGCTTTCGTTGGCAAAGTTTCTAGATATTACAGCCAGCATTACAGAGCAATTTCCCTGTAAGAATTTCATGTTGCGAAGTATGTCAGAAGTTAATCAAAGGGTAACAATGCAAAAACCTATGCATATGTTTCCTGGAGACTGGGGCCAGCCCATGATGTCATTCACTGTCAAAACTGTGGCATCTAGGGGCACATTGCACCTTTTTCTCCCCTGTGAGAAAATGTTCCTGCCCACAAAGGTCAGTGCCTTTATGGCATAAAATCTATTAGCCTATTGTTGTGGTACGAATCCCAAGGAGAAGCCATGTCATCAGCTGTCTATCGCACATGCATGGTTTCCACAGCTTCTCGCAGCAAAGGGTCAAGCCCTGTATCTCGCCTCTCACTGTGAGTAGCAGCTTTGGTCTTTCCTGTCATAACCTGTGTGCTCCTGTGTGTAACTTATATGTTACCTTGAAAATGACTACTCTATTTCTCTTTCTGGGTAATCATTGGAGAAAAATGCTTCTGGAATCATTAAACCAGCTACACTCTCCATCCAGCCTCAGGTCTCTCAGAGTTTGGATGGGGAAAGATAATCTACCAGAGTGTTCCATCATGCCAACTCTATGGGAGGAGGGCCATTTAGGTGCCCTCACAGAAAAAAAAAATGTTTACTACCTTCTAATCACCTACATTTCTTTTAGTCTTGACACTCATTTGAAGTTAAACAAAAACCAGTGTAAAAATGAGGCTGGACAGCTGTTTCCCAGATGTACTGAAATAACCATTGCAGCTGCCTGAAATGAGGGCATTTGCATTTGCTTCAGTTTGGGTTAAATCTTTCATTGATTTGGGTCATCATTTATGTACAAAGCTCATAGAACAAAAGATGTGCGTGTCCAAAGCAGCTGACTGAAATCTCTAAGCAAGAATATAGAAGTTCTAGGGACTGCATTTGCCTGCTAAAATGCAGTCTTACTGAAGATGATTTTCATTGCACAGACTTTAACTGAGAACCTACTTTGTTCACTGTACAATTTCTTTGCATGCTAAAACCCTACTCAGTTTTCCCACTCACTACCCTCTCCTGGAAGCTCTCCCCAGTTCCTATAGCTCCCAGAGCTATAATTAATATATATCTTCTTTCTGGAATTTAGAACCAAACTTCTCTAGGCTTACCGTGATGTTCTTTTCCTAGCAGAAGTAAATGCTTAACAAAGGCACATGGTACCTGAATGCCAATAAGAAGCAAGGGAAGGAACCAGGGAGGGAGAGAGGATGGAAGGAAGGAGGGTGCATTTCTATGAACTCGAATATATAGTTTGGAGGAAACATTTATATAATTTATAATTCATAAGCACTTTAACTTCATTACTGCTGAAAGTACTATTTTAATATTTTCACATGTTTAGTATAGAGCTTATTGGTATCCCTTGATAATTCTCAGATAAAAACTGAAGCCTTATAAATCCAAACCCTAAATTCCCTTTAACTTCCTGATTTTTTATGGAGGACAAAGGCGTCATTATTTTTTAAACATTTAAAATTCAGATTCCCAGGTCCCTGCTGTGTTTTAGTTTTTCTCTTTTTTACAGGATGTCTCACCAGCCATTGTATTCCCTTTCTTTAAACCCTATGCCACTCCCCCTTCCTGCCCAGGGTTTTCACATTGACTTTCTTTCCTGGTCTTCGGCACATAAGGATAGTGCTCATCTACATCAACAAACCGAGGTTATCTTTTTAATGTAAGATATATTATTTATGGCTAAGAGTACTAGGTGTCTTACAGGTACTTCAAATGTACCATGTCCAAGACTGAATATATTACTTTTCCTGCCGAGACTGCTTTTTCTACATACTCTGGTTTGGCTAATAGAGCAACTACCCACCCAGATTCTAAAAATGCAAACCTCCATGTCTTCCGCAGTTTCTCCCTCGCCCTTCACCTCCGGTCAGTCACCACACCTGTCGATCCTGACTCCAAAAGTACCTTTCAGCGCTACCTCTCCTCTAGCACCCTCATCATGTTTTACCTGAATTCATTTCTGCCAGCTTTGTGCATTACAGGCTCATTTTCTGTGATGCCACACGCATCCTCTACCTTCAGAGAAATAAATGAGTGTGTGTGTGTGTGTTTCCTATCTCTCTTATCTTCAGGAAAAGTTCTTTTTCCATTAATCATGACATTCATTTATTCATAGCACTCCTCATCTGCACCTGGCTCCCTGGCTTCTTCCTCTACCATCCCAAGCCGCTCACTCCACTCCACCTTTAAAAGCACCACATTTTTGCCCCTGCCGGATGGCTCAGCTGGTTGGAGTGGTGTACTGTACACCAAAAGGTTGCAGGTTTGATCCCTGGTCAGGGCACGTATGTAGGTTGAGGGTTCAGTCTCCAGTCGGGGGCATGTAGGGGAGGCACCAGATCAATGTTTCTCTCTCACATCAATGTTTCTCTCTCTCTCTCTCCCTTTCTCATTCTAAAAAATAAAATAAAATAAAAACATCACATTTTCTAAATATATAGCCTTGTTGAAATGTTTAAGCATCGCATGCCTGTTCACTCCCCCAAGCTCCTATACATGTAGTTTTCTCTGCCAGGAGTGCCATTTTCTCTTCTGCCAAACTGCTCATCCTTGAAGTGTGAGTTCAATGAAAATAGTCCTGACCCTTCGAAGGCCCTATTTCTGTGCCCACAGAACTTGGGCTTCCCTCTGATGAGAAAAGTGTGATTGCTTTTAAAGTTCCTTTCTCTCACCACCAACTTGCAAGCCTCCTCAGAAAACAGTCTTTTAATTCTCAGTACCTAACAATTCTCCTCCAGCTTAATGGTTACTAACAAATGAAACTCATTTTTTCTAACTTAAATCTTGATATTTTAATTTTTTCTTCTGCTTTCATTCTGGTATAAGACCCATATTTAGTTCCTTTAATTATCTTTTTTTAGCACAGTTTTTATTCTTAAAGAAAGATGAATGAGGTCACTATGCATACATGGGGACGTGTCAAATCTTTTACATATATGTTAAATTCTCATCTTTTAATTTCTTCCCCTAGTAGAAATATTAATCGGACAAAATTGTACTTAGTCAGGCTTTTTTTTCATTCAGTGAACTCTTATCAGAAATACAGTTTGTACCAGACACTGTGCAGAATAATTAGGTGCATAAGTGATTGTAATACCATTAAATATAAAGACTTGTTGATTCAGTGCAGGGTGTTTTGCTAGTAAAGAAGTCAAGTAATGCCCCAAGACACTTCAGTCATTATTCACCTGTCTCAAAGACCAATGTAGAAGATTAGAAGACATGGTCCTTAAACTTCTTGAAATTCTCTTTTATCTTGTTCTTCAGCACTACTTTCTTATCCCTAGAATCTCTTCCTCACCCAGAAACTAACCAACTAACTCTCTCTTTTCTCCTTCTTTCTCTCCCATTTATCCTTTTCTGAGACACCTAGATTCACTGCACTAGCTTCAGGCCGTGTCCTCTCCGCTTAAACAGTGCATTTCCTCTTCCCTCATTTTCCTCCTGAGAATAAGCTCTCTTGGTCCTATTTTTGCCATTCCCACCTCACTTTACTTGAACTCTATAGTTCTGTGTTCTCTGTCAGTTATCTCAATTCTGCATCACAGAAGTTCAGAAACTGGTCAGAAAATGAAAAAACTATGTTCAGATGAAAGGGTGTGGAATATAGAAGTTACGGAGTTATCTAGGAGTGCGAAACCACATATTTTTTTGTTTGCTTTGTTTTAAGCAGAGGTTGAAGTGGTTTTGAACATACCTGTTAATAATTTTTGCCTTATCATGATTAAGTTGTGGCCAACCTCCTTTACACACGGAAGCACAATGGGAAAAAGAAACATACTAAACCAGGAACTACCCCATAATATAAAAAATGCTATCAGAGAATTACCTGCAAAGCATTCTGAGAACACATCTAAAGGCACCTGCTTTAGCTCTAGTTTGGGAGGAACAGGGAAAAAAGTATCAGAAAACATTTACTGTCTGATGGATAATTTTAAAATGATCTATCTGTTTGGTCGTTACATGCAAACGTGAGTTTGAACCTAGAAGGGAAATGAGATAATGGATTTAATAAGTTCAGGACTCATCATCAAAACCTATTGATTGGTGATAAGCATTGTTTTGTTCGGATTTTTGCATTGGGGTTATTGGGAAGATGCCAGCCTAGATGGATTATAACTTGCACAATGTCCTTTGCAAATCTAAGAAACTTTTTTCTCTTTCTAGTGGAAGCTCCTGTGCCTATTTTTCTTCTCACATGATCTTAATGAAGATTGATTTCTAATACTACTGTTTGATGTGTCTTATATCTAGTAAAGCATAAAATCTGTTCTTTTGAAATATTACATAAAGCATGAAAGAACAATGATCCTGAAGACAGAAATGTAATATGAGGACTGTGTATATTTGAGTAAAAATGTTTACACTGACAGTTTAAACACACAAAAAATGAAAAAGAGTTTCACCTTGACCTTTGTGAATATTTTAATATCTGACAATGTAGGGATATTAAAATAACATGGTCTTAAGTCATGAAAATTAAAATAATCTTAAGGCGTTGAGTTCAGGCATCTTAGAGGAATCATAGCACTTCTACTAAAATAACTTGTACTCTTAATCCTTTCATAAAGACTAAAAATGGCCTCTCAGTCATGATCAACTATAAACACAGGCAAAGGAAAGTCATCTTTATTACATTTAAAATATATATATGAATCCTAGTGCATGAGAATGTTTTCAGGATTCTTTCCTGCTCAGGAAAATGCTCCTGCTCAAGTTTTTGATGACAGATTTAGGATTAGACTCATCACTTTCATACCAGCATGAATTCAAGCTGCTTATTGACATGTGGATGATACCTTTGGAAAAGTCAAATCACGGGCGAACACACACATGTTGCACTTGCCATGTCAGAGGTATTTTATAATTAGACTGGATTCATTTGCCAGACCCCTCCCTGAGTTAGCAAGGTACTACTGCTGAGATTCTTTGCAGTCAGAAAATTGAAGTTAGAAAGATAAAATGACTCATTTCATCTTGTCAGGTCTTTTCTGAAGGCTAAACTCAATGTGGGTCTAAATCCTATAGGTGGTGTTTGAGTCATTTAATAAAAACATTGTTTCCGCTACTGCATTTTTTGTCCTTTTCCTGAATTATGGAGTGAGATTGTTATTTTTACTGAAAAAATTGTACTTGTCTGAATGCTTTATATTACAATTCTATGCCCTACTCATTCTTCTCCTATATTTCTCCTTTCCTAGATAAATCACATTTTCACTGGACTGATGGGACCAAAAAGGCATGGCTGAGTGAGGTAAGCCATTTGGAGAGTTGCTGTCAACACCCACATAGTCTAACCCACAATCCTGTGATGAACCTAAATTTAATCAGTCTGGCTTTATAATGTGGTCAGGTCACACTCTGCTGCCCTCCTTGGTCAGATCCTCATAAAGAGCCGAGTTCAATAAAGCGAACAGTACAGGTGGGTAGAGCCATTACTACTTTGGTCTGTTTGCCTCAAGTTAATCAGCAAGTTTGGCAGTGGCCAACTGGGAATTGTCAAGTAAAGGTGAGATTGTGCTAAAACATAAATGTGCCGAGATTATCACCCAGGAATTTGTCCACTTGCCTGAGAAGAAAGAAACTCAGGAGGCTGTAGTGTCTCAGGACATTTCCTACCCATTTGGGGGGACAGATGGCATAGCATTCTCTTTAGTCCACTGAGCAGAAGCAGACTAGAAAACACACATGCTTTGACATAGGTCCTGCATCAAGGGAAGTAGAGTGGATGGGGCAGAGCCAGAACAAGGTGTAGTCCCAGTGAGCGCCGGCTTCTCTGGTACAATGTAGATTCTGGGAAGAGCCCTAAGTATTGGTTTCTTGGCTTTATTGTTTTTGGTCTTAAAATTGTGCTTTTCTAGTGTAAAGTGAATGACTTTTCTTTGAAGCAATTGGGGAATACATATGTAAGCTCAAAAATATTTATGCCTATCAATCTGCTAATTTAGTTTAGAAGAACCTCTTTTAAGAACACTATCAACCACAAGTACTAACATATTTTTTTTTTACTGTAACACTACTTATAATAATGAAACACTAGGAAAAAATCTAGTAATAACACAAGGCTTGTTAAATAATAATGGCATAGCCACATAAATGGAGAATTACGTAGTTGTTAAAATTATGGTTTTGAAATTTTCTTATCCCAGTAGAAAATGTTGAGACAAGTGAAAAAGCAGTATTCCCAATTATCTATATATCTGGACATGCTCTCAATTTATACATAGAAATCAGATGGGAAGAAAATGTGGCAATTGGTTGATTTTAGGATGCAGGTGTATTCCCATTATAACATCTCTGGTCCGACATGTATTGCATGTATCCTACAATTAATGATACCTTCTAGGTATAATCGGAAACATTATTTTTAATGGTACATAAAATAATGTTGCATCTTTCTATCAATGGCATCTTAGATTTGGAAAAAATTTGGTATGCTAATATAATAATGTCAAATTTCACCAAGTGTATTACTGCACTTTTTTCTACAATGAATGTTTACATTTAGAAAGGAGACAATTCTGTTTCAATCACTGATATAAGACATTCTCCATGTTCTAACCCAGCAAAATATTACCTTATCCAGGATTATTTACTCAACGCCCTCAGCAAGTTTCTAGGGTCTGCCTGGGCTAATATACTCATGTGGCACAAAGTTAATTTTTTACCAAATTCGTGCTTAGAAATCTACAGTCCTTGGGCCTGTCTATAGATTTCCTAATCTGCGAACAACCAGAGTCCCTCACTCATCACAATTCACTCAGAGAGCCCCTGGTGAAACTGTGCCTGCTCATCACTTTCTCCTCAAATCCGAATCTCTTTCTCTTGGGCCCATTAGTCTTTTTCTCTAACACTGCCCTCCACTGACATACATAAAATTTGCCAGTGATTGCTCAGTATGGGTCTGGGGCTAAATGAAAGGGGTGTGGCTTGGGTTTCACAAAGTCTTAGGTTTGAAACCTGCTTCTGCCTCTCACTGACTATGTAACCTTGAGAGAGTCACTAACCTCCCTGTAACCCAGTTTTATCTTCTATAAAATGGAGATAGTAATACAAGTCTCTTAGGGATATTGCATGCATTTCATGAGCTAATGTGTGTAAAGCAATGAACGCATGTTGATATGTCTAATACATTTTATTTTCCTTACTCTTTTTTTATCGATATGTGGTTTTTCCAAATAGACACTGTCTCTTCCTACACAGTCCCCCAAAAGGATCCTCATCAGCTCACACTCGATTTTATTTTAAGACCGGGAGATCTCCCCATGCTCTTTGCTGCTGAGGAAACCTCCCCAGTATACTTCTTCCGCTTTTATGTAAAAACTCCTTCAGAGGCCTACAAATTCTGGCTTACAGCCCGCAATCCCTTTTCTCAATTCTAGTATCCTATAAAACCAAATTAACTATCTTGAAGTCTTGGTTGATTTCTGCTCTTTTGAGCCATTATCTTCTCTGTACTGACTCCCCCAGGTTTCGTTCGGTGAAGAGAGTAGGGAGGTAGACAGAAAAATGTGGGAGTTTAGGAATAAGCTATTCTAGTAAGAAGCAAAGTCCTGGGGTAGACAAGAGGAACAAAAGAAAGATGGGTTTCCATTTTTTATTATATTTAGTTAAATTTCCTGTGGTAACATTTGTTAATAACATCATATAAGTTTCAGGTGTAGACCTTTATAATACAACATCTGTATAGTCCATTGTGTGCTCATCTCCCAAAATCTAGTCTCCTTCTATCACCGTAATTTGACCCCCTTTACCCTTTTCATCTACCCCCAACACCTTCCTCTCTGGTAAACATCATTCTGTTTTCTGTATCTGTGAGTTTATTTGTTTTATTTGTCAATTTTTAGATGAATAAAATCATATGGTTCTTGTCCTTTTCTATCTGACTTAGTTCACTTAGATGAATATTGTCAATCCATGCTGTCAAAAGTGGTAATATTTCATCCTTTTTTATGGCTGAATTATTTGATCCATGATTGGATCAAGAAGATTTGATACATATACGCGATGGAATACTGCTCAGCCACACAAAGCACGCTCCGTCTAAGTGGCTCCAGCACAATCTCGGGGTACCTGGGAGCTCCTCATGACAGCAACTACCAATTCTCTATATTACTTTTCAAGGTCATTGGTAATGACTACAGTTGTTGTCTCTCTGAGACCGTACTCACTGACCCCAACTGCCTAGCCTTTCAGATCTCTAATTTTCTTAGGAACCCCACGCTCTAATCCCCAGTCATTTTTCTTATCTGCCAGCGTTCACTTTTTTTCATGTTCCTTCTTTCCTATGTTGGCTTTAATGGTTTGCATTGTAACACTGCTTCCCCTCTACCAAACCAATGTGATTCAACCCTGTATTTCCTTACCATTTACTCAAATGTTATTCCTTATATTCAGCCCCTAAAAATTGTTTTGGTATATTTTATTGACTATGCTATTACAGTTGTCCCATTTCCCCCCTATATTCCCTCCCTTCTGCACCCCATTTCATCATCCCCACACATCTTAGTCCATGTCCATGGGCTGCACACACCAGTTCTTTGGCTTCTTAATTTCCCACACTGCTCCCAGCCTCCCCCTGACCACTTCATTTTTTATTTGTTTTTGTCAACACATTCCTGCCATCACTTTCCCCAGCACCACCCACCTCTACCCCCCAACCTCAATCCTTTCCCCATTTGGCTTTGTCGATGGGTCTTTTATGTATGTTCCTTTACCTTCAGATCTCCTTACTATGAAATTAGGCCTCATTTTGTTCATTCATCCTCTAAAACCTGCCCTCTTGTTTGCACTTGGGTGAAAATTTGCTAGCTTGAAAATCAGGAGAGCAAAACTTTCTCTCTCTCTCCAGAAGGAAGTGGACAACTCAAATGATGTTAAATATTAAAAAAAAAAAAGTTAACTCAGAATATTCCAAGTGACATCTACCCAAGAAGCCTACATGGTCTTCTACAGGGAGTGTCATTGTGCTGTCTCACAGGGAATTCCATTTTCAAATCAAGCTCCTTCCGGCCAAAAGGAGTTTATAATTCTTTGCTCTTACTGAAAAATGCTGACCCCATAGGGTCAACCAAACCACATGACATGCATCACAAAGGATTTCAAGGTAGTGAAGGGTTAACAGTCTGCAAAGATAGAAAAAAAAAAAAAGAGTTGAGAAATAAGCTTCCCTAGTAAGAAGCAAACATCTAGGGTAGACATGAGGAGCAAAACAAAAGTGGGTAACAGAGGAATGGAATGTCACTTCTCGACAGAGTAAGTTTACTCCCACGACCACAGATGGTTCAGGACTATCACTGAATTCTTTATTGAGAAGCAATTTGAATATTTTACTTACAGCTTGTTCTGGAGAGCCAGAATTCTGTAAGTGAAGACAAGCAAAAGAAAAAAAAAGACATATGCAATATAAGCCATGAAAATGATAACATTCTCTGCTATTTATTCATCCTTGTCAGGCAATGCATTGAACACATGGATTCTATCATTTAATTCTACAACCACTGCAGCAGACACTGTTATTTCCTTTCTTTTCTTCCTTTCTTTTTTTTTTTTTTTAAGTAGAGAAAGCCCGAGGCTCAGCGAGAGGTACATTAGTTTACCAAAAGCTCCTAAGCTGGTAGCAAATAACGTTTGGATTTGAGTGCAATTCTATTTAACAGGACATACTGCGCTCTTAACCAGGGGTCACATGGCCTTCGATACAGACTGGATGTGAAGAGCGGAGGTGGGATTTACTTGGAATGGTTAGGCAGGGTGAAGAGGAGCTGAAAAACCTGCAGAAGTGTTCAGGGTAAAGGAGCTTAGAAAGTCGCAGGAAGTAGTCATTGCCTGCCACCCCATTCTTGCTGCCTCACTGTCCTGCCCATCCCTACCTCCGCCCGGTCCTATCTTCTTGCCCTCAGGATTTCCCCCGTGGAGGCCTTACCAATCTCCCCCTCACTCTCACTGAGTAACAGGACCGCAGTTTAGTTACGTAGTAAATACCTCCCCCCCTGAACCTTCCCAAAATTCCTTCCGTTAAAGAAAAGCAACTATGCCTTGTTTTACTGCTTGAAATTATGAAATGTGATTGTGTTTACTTTTTGGGATTGAAACCAATCACATAAAAAAATACCTTTTTTAGGGGAGAAAGATGTCAGCCCAGCCTTGCATTCAAATACCCAGACTTCTCTGACTCACATTGAACAACCTTGAGCAAATCACTCTAAGGTCTCGCTTTTCTGCCTGCGCATTTCCCCAGCAGTGAAAAAGGCCCCTCCGAACATGGTTCATCACTTAAATAGTAAAGCTTTTTACACTCTTTGTTTCTGTTCATTCTTTGTTTCCTTTTGCTCTAACAAGGTTTCTTAAATTATAAATTAGGGAGTTGAGCTTTTTTCCTCTCCAAGATAAGGGAAAAATGTGTAACTTCAAAAAAACTGTTAGTGGAATAGTATAGCAGAGCATGACAATATTTTCATATGCTTTGTGGCACCTGATACTCTGACAATGATGCTACCTTTACCGTGATCTCTTAAAGAGGTGTACATTTTTAAATGCAGTGAAACAAGCTAGTTGTTTTTACTTGGAAGATAAAACAACATTTTTTAAATCCTCTTTCGACAGCCTTAAGAATATATAATCAGCTGTTTTTTAAAAAAAAATCCAACCCTGTTTTTGCCTCCTGAGATTTTTCTAGTAGATCAGCTGGTAAATAGTAAGTTTTGCCCTTGAAACAAAGTAGAGGTATAATACTACAGGGAACATAAAGATGAAATAGTTTTCTAGACTATCATTTTTCGGAATACAATGAGCTACTCGTTCAAGAGTTTGTCCAGTTTCGTTTTCAAACTGCCCAGTACCGAAGCACGTAGCCTCCTTTAGGAAGCCTCCGGGGCCGCCCTGCCCTCCTCTGTCTGGGTGTCTGGCTGCTGAGCTCTCCTAACCTGCTGTGCACACCTGTATGAAAGGATCCTATACATTGAATCATCATTAAGCATTTGTCTTCCCAACGAGATTCTTAATGCCTTGAAAACAGGGGGGCCAGGTCTTTTCCTCTGTTATCTGCTAGCACAGTGTGAGGCAGAGTGGGTACTGAATACTTGGTTTTGGAAATGAACTTGGCTGTGATATTTGATGAATGGTGGGGACACTTGTCCAGGATGTTTTCCTTCCTTTCAGGGAGATAAAAAAGTTTAAAGGCAAATTCCAACATACAAATAAAAGGGCAAATGTTAAAACAAGACCCCAAGTATTTCTTCCCTTTCTTGAGGTTAAAAAAAAAAAGTGCTAAAATCTTAGAAGAACAAATTAGCCCAAAATATGCTTATGTTTGAACAATTCAGAAATATAGTACAAATCATTTTTTTCCCCTCACTATATCATTCCTGAACCAGAATGAAAAAAATGATACAAATGAGGAGTTAACAAGCCACTAAATTTCCAGAGGGGGACAAAAACAATCAAATGACAACCACCATAAAAATCCTTAGATGGTCTTAGCGTGATACCCTCAAACATTCTAATTTTATCCTCTGCTTTACTCTAAGCTTTAAAAAACACCGTTGTGGAATGCACCTCCCTGGCCAAACAACTAGTCCATGATACACAAACATTATCAACAATGAGGACAAGACCTTACAGCAACAATGACACTTCTCTGTATTATAATAGACTTTTACACTTTATAAACATTTTCACATATAATATCTGAGTTCATCTTCATCAAAATCCTGTATGGTATGACAGAGTAGGTTTGCTGTCTTATCCCCATCTTACAGAAGGCAGAACAAATACCGAATTCTTCTCCCAAGATGATAACATTGTAAATATTGACCAGGGCGCTCAACACAAGTGGTGAGAGAGTCAGCCGTGAGGGATTCCACTGTCATCAGGATGGACTCTGCCACCTTGGTCATTCAGTCCAGCTCCAGGGCTTCATATGGATAACCGTGATTTGTATTGGGTTGGCCAAAAAATCTGTTTAATTTCTTACATAAAGTAAAAGACACGTTTTTTATTTTCATCAATAACTTCATTGACTTGTATATTTTGAGTGTGTCAGCTATCTCCCACTATTGGCTTCTAGTGGGTAGAGGCCAGAGGTGTTGCTAAACATCTTCCAATGCATAAGACAGCCTCACAGCAAAAAATTATTTGGCCAAAATGTCAATAATGCAATGAAACTTCCCAAATCACTTTTGACACTTTTAGTCAGTCATAGTACCTTCTCCATACATGGCACAAATCTTTTTTTTTTTTTTTTGGCGTTTCAATTCCACTGTGACCTCTCTTGAAATAATAAAGCACAATACACCAAAAATGTTGCACATCTTCTTCCATCTGCAATATTAAAATGGCTGCACAAAAATTCACCAGTTTTGATGTTTTTCTTCAATGCACGTTGATATGACAGTTGTCACAATACAAACAAAATTGTTTCAAATGAAGTTAAAGACAACTAAGCACCACTGGAGCCATCATAGGGAAAAAAATTAAACAAACTTTTTTGCCAACCCACCTTTTGACTTACATCATTTAAGACCTTAAGACATGCCGCTGGAGTTCCTGCAATTCTGCAAACATTTATTGGGCTCCTTTTATCAGGTAGAGTCACATAGTAGGGTCACATGGCATAAAAAATAATATTTCCTAAATTTTTCATATAATTTTAAGCACTGGAAAGAAAGTTTTTGTTTGAAATTTTCATAAAACTCTATGGAATCAGCAGTATGGTGTCCATTTCCTATGATGTGCCCAAGATAACAAAGAAAAATATCAGAGCTGGAACTTGAAACCAGCGCTGTCCCACTCCCAGGTCCCGTTCACAACATTTTCCCGCTTCCCTGAAGGTGCATCAGAGAATGTTTCTTATTAACAAGACTCTTCGCGCAACTTCCCTCCAAACCCAAGACTACACTCCTTCAACCATCCCCTCTCCACATGTAGCCCATCTCAGCCTCTCCTCTGGCTCCTACCTTGAGACCATAAAGATGTTCAAGTCATGCCACGTGGTAAATAAAACTCTGGACCATAAGGATTCCTTTCTAATTATTGTCCTTTCTCCTACCCTTTCTCAGCTAAGTTTCTTGAAAGAATAGTCTTTGAGGCAAAATATGCTTGAAAATAAAACATGATTTCCAAATAGCAGTCATTATTCGCTCATAATTGAAAGCAAGCTTGGAGAAATGTTGCAAACCGGCGTCTTCTGACCCAAGAGGAGTCTGCAGGCTTTTGGTTGTGGTTCCAATTCTCACTTTGTAAACAGCCAGGCTAACATGATTTGCTTCTTTCTTTCTTTTGTTTCTTTGAAATTGATGTCAGCTCCGTTCATGGTAGGAAATTGGTTGTTCCATGGTATAAAAATCACACTATTGTCTCGCCCACTCAGCTGAATTTCAAATGACAGGACTTGCCTTGTGGGAATTTTATATAAATCATGTCTACCTGAAGATACATTAATTTGGTCTAAAGTTATTATAATGGCAGGGTTCCTGCATGCTAACCACAGGACATGATAATGGAAAGAAAATAGGGCTCCTGGATCCAGCTGTACTCGCTTTTAAACTAAGTGACCTTGACGGTGTTAGTCCTTCACTCTGAACCTTGGTTTGTTTTCCTATTTTTACACAAATCAAGTAATAGCTGAAGGACAATCAGGATGAAGATGCATTATTGTCATTATCATCGTTTTCATTAACAAAACAGTATTAGAAAAACATCTTTTGATAAAAGAAAAACAGCTTTTGGACTTAATATATTTATGAACATTTAGATCAATTTATCCACAGAAAGAAAGAGAAAGCATTCAGCAAAATGCAAAAATCTACCAAAGACTTCTGCAGGCTCCTAAGTCTCCACTTCTCTCCTCGCTGTTTCTCATTACCTAAGGATTATCTCTTCCTTTCTCCATTTCTTTCTGCTCTCATCCCTTCACCCCATCAGAAAAGCAAAGGATAGGATGATTAGTCTTTTGTACTCATTGCTGTTTCATAGGGTTATGGTGTGGAATAGAGGATGACTGCAGAGTGAAGCTAGAATTTAACACGCAGTTTGACAAAACCTCTCAGAATAGACTCAGAGACAGAGAAGAAGAATGTGAGGTAAATGCACTGTGATCAAGTCACTTAAAGGCCAAGGGATGGCAGATCATAAAAGAAAGATCACAGGGCTGCACATGTGGTTGGAGCCCGGCTTTCACAGTTACAGAGAGTAAAAGCTTTTCAACCTTCATAATTTTCATTTAAATAGGGGACGTATCTCTGTTTATCTCATAGGGTAGATGCAGGGATTATAGGAAATAGTGTATATAAAATTGTATTGAAAACTATATAGTTATATACAAATGCTATTATTAGTATTCCCATTTTCTTTACCCTCATCCTTCCTTTCCCAAATATGGCTTGTTAAAGCATGGATTGCTCGTAATGCTTTGCCTGTGCTGAAGGCTCACTGCTTTGCAGTTCTGGTTCACGGTCCTTCACGCGAATTCACTTAGTCATCACTTCTTAGCAAATTCTTCTCGCAGGCCATTAACATGTTACTATTCACTTTTTGTGAAGTATGACTTTTTCCTACCCTAAAAAATCAGGTGTAATAATGTCAAAATAATTTTATTTTTCCATTTTTTTATCTCTTATTTATGAAGATATGGACTGAAAGGCTGATTTAGTGCACTTCTACAGATAAAGGGAAATGGACATTGACATAGCCAGAGAAGGATAGCAAAGGAAACATTGACTTGGCACAATAATGTTACTACACATATAAAACTTTTTTTGTCCCTTTCCTCTTTTCCTTCTCTCTCTCCCTCCTCCCCCACCCCCCTCCCTCCCTTTCTGACGATTTGTCCCTAAAATTGGGATGACCCATCTACCTTATGGACATTGTAAGGATTGCTTGAGATGATAGAAGACAAGTTATTTCAACAGTTCTCAAGGCCAGGAAAGGTTGCAGAATAAGTGGAGGTAATTATACCAAAGAGGTGAAAGATATTTAAATGCACTGAACACAGTCTTTATGCCAGGCCCCTTCCAAAGCATCATGTGTGTCTTATAACATCCTGAAATGATATTGTTGTTATTCTTCATTTTCTTTATCGCCATCATGATCATCATCCTCAGTATTTAATTCCCATATTATATCAGAAGCCTGAGAAGCAGGGAGGAAATTTAACTTATTCAGGGCTACTTGACTACAATGTGGCCAGGATGCAACTCCATAGTTATCTAATTCCCTTTGTTTTTCTCCTTCAAGAAGAATTGTCTGATAACAACATCCCATACAGTAGTACCTTTCACTGGATACTTTTGTCATTCTCTTAATGCGATATTTCTATATTATATATTTTGTATGGAATTCATATGGGTTTGGGGTCAGCTTCCTGCATATTAGCCTAAACCCTCCAATTGGATTTAAAACATGTTGAGGGGCAGGACTTTGTCTTATCTCTATAAATATATACTATGTGTTCTGAATGTCTAGCTATGTATGATGATGTGTCAATGACATGGACTCACAATACCTGTTGAATAAATGGATCTCCAAGTGAGGATTATGTAATATGACCCTAGTATCAACCACTACTTGTAAACTCTAGCTCTTTGCGACACAACCTTTGGCAAATATTATAATTACCTGAGGAGAGATTGCTGGGTCCCACCTCCAGAATTTCCAATTCAGTAGATCTGAGAAGGAGCTCAGGGATTTGCACTTTGTGGATTTAATCCTTATTGTATTTTTTTCCATTACTATTTAGTCCCGTTATACCCCCCTCCCCTCAGCAATGATCACACTGTTGTCCATGGAAGAATTTTTGTGCTAGTGATTGGGGGCTGCTGAGGACCACTGTTAATGACCATTGCTGTAAAGAACGCATGCATAATGTGTCCTTCCTGAATCATAAATTTCATTAAATCATGAGCAGCTGGGAAGACTTTTTTTTAAACCTTGTTCAAGCACTAGACTGATAGACTGAAATGTTGCGATAGCTACTAGATCCTACGTTACTTGTCACGGTTGCTGTCTAGAAGTAAAGTTGGAAATGGACTCCCCCCCTCTATTTTGCTAGTTTAAATTCAAGCCCATCGAATGGTCAAAGGCCAAGATTATTTCAGTCCATGAGCTTGCCTGGCTACTGGGAGAGAGCATGCCAGAGAAGCCTAGATCCCTATCTTGGTTCCATTACCTACTTGTGACTTCAACCCTCTGAGCCACAGTGTCCTCAGTGTTTACAAACTGGGATCATAACATTGGTCTAATAAATACTGTGAGCATTAAAGAAAATGGTGTACGTGAGCATGACCAGCACATGACCAGTGCTTAGGAAGTGTTCAAACCAATAAAAACCCACTCAATATCTATACCTCTTCGGTTTAAAGAACCAAGGACTTGTTAACCCCACAGTTCCTGCTCATTAGTAGAATAAATTTGAAAATAATAAACCATTTGAAAAGCTCAGCTTTAAGGCTATCTTAGTTGTGTTGAGTCTGACTGTGAAAGCATCTTTAAACAGTGAAGAAAATACAAACCTAAAAGTCTTTAAGAAATTTAAGACATTATTAAATATTTTTATAGCTATTACATTTCTTCCATATTCTTTGCTCTTCTTTGTTTTTGATACTAAAATCTTAGGAATAAATAGAAAACCACAATTTTTAAAAAAATTTGTTTAAGTACTAAAAGAGAAGAGGCTTTCTTCATTAGAATGACCCATTTTCATATAACAATAAAAGAGTTGCATATACCATAATAAAATGTTAAGATTAGTGAAATAATATGATTTGAAACAAAGTGGTAGGTAATGCAATTGCATGTACTAATAAGACATAAGAAGATATTATTTCATACATTTTATAAATGAGAAAACCAAGGCTCAGAAACACAGAAATCGTTTCATGTAGGAGGCAGGACATGGATGCTGGTAAACAAGCCTGTTTTCCTTTTTGTTTAAAAAAAAAATCCTGTAAATAACCATAACATTTTTAACTCTATTCTTCTTTATTACCCATGTATAATCCAGAATCAACTTAGAACAAGTACAAATTTTCAAAGAAATTTATTATACAACAATTTTACAAAGAAAATTGTAGGTTTGTATGCCAATTCATAACAGGTGAGAACAAAATGTCAATGAGTGCCTTTTCTGGGCTGACCACTACTTTATTCTTTAATTCTCATACAGGGTCATCATGTGTCATCCTGATTTTACAGATGGCTAAACTCAGGTACAGAAAGGAAGTATCATGACCAAGTAGACCCAAGGGTACAAAGAGACAAAGTCTAGCTTGAAATTTTGATTCGTACAACTTGAATGATAGCACACTTTTCTCTATCAAGCCTCCTGCCTCCCAAGAGGGGGACAAATGAATTGTCAGGTTGACATTCCCTCCTCCCCTACCCCTTTTTCATACACAGTGACGGAGCCCACTAAGCCCAGGTGCACCGGGAAATCTGTGATGTATATATCATAAAACAGACCTAAAGGCACCCTTTTCTTTCTCAAGAGACAAATAGCATTTTGCTTCAAATACACATCAGTCCAAGGGTACTATGTGTAACAAGGAAAACAGAGAAAGAATTCATTCTAAAAAAGGAATCAGAGAGATTATGGGTAGAGAACAGCCTAAACCTATGAATGCATTCTATGCAAACTGGTTAAAGTCCTATGCCTTCCAGAAAGGCAAACAGCTTATTCCAGTTGTAAATGATTAAATCTAGGAAGGTCTTCTCTGAGGAAAGAAAAACTACTACTTTTAAGGGTGATTGATTCACTAATCCCCAAAGGAAGAGCAGTCTCAATTTTACATCCTCCGGAGACCAGTTGATCCACTCTGCAAACCAATACCTGAATGGCATGGAGAGAAACTCCATGAAAATTAACAGTAAGAGAGCTGGCTGGGGGAAACACTGTGTAACCATCATCTGAGCCTGCTGAAATTCCAGCCAGCTAAGGAAGTGGCGAGGGAGATCAGAGCTTCTCCACCTCCCACGAGAATCACCAAGCTTTCTCTATATTCTTTGGGTTTGCTTTGGAATTAGTTCAACATTTCATTCTGCCCTGGAAGTGTGGGATAGTGAGAGAGGTATAGTTTTGGAGTCAGACGTACAAAAATTCAAATGTTTTCATCACTACTTCCCAGCCAGAAACCAATATTCAGGCCCACATTATGTGCTCCAAACTTTGCTCATTCTTTCAATCAACTGTGTCCAAAAACAGGCATTTCTTAGAAGCCTATTGTGCTGATAGACCACCACTGAAAACAATTTATAGGTTATAGTTTAAGAAAAGGAAAATTAGTATTTATTAAGTGTCTCTGTGCCCACCACTCTGCTAGGCACTTTCACATCTGTATCCATATATAATTGTCTGTATTATATACCCTCCTACGCACATTCACAATTACTCATACACACAGTTATATATACTTTTATAATTGACATAATAACTGCGAGTCAGGTTATGAGAAATTAAAATTACTCAGTTAATGAGTTTCTCCTGGAAATTGGTTTTAGAGAGGCTTGATGCCTCAGATAGTTTGTCCTACCACAACATGTGGCTTTATGATCAATCTTCTCAATTAAAGGGAAAAGAGAAGAACCATTTCAGTATTAAAAAATCTAGAGCAGTAAGTTCAGCAACAGCCTCCGGTGATGCCTGTAAGCTTTTTGAAGGCAGGAAGTGCTCTTCGCTGTTCACTACACTGCCCTTGATGCACTGCGAATGCACAGAAATGTCTACCCATAATAATCATTTCGAATGTGTGGGCCTGTGGGGTCTGAGCCATACATGTCTCCAGTAGTGATATTCTATAGTTAAAAGGTCACGATTGTCACTGTTAAGTTGATAAATGACAAATGGAATAAAGTAGTGCCCCCTTATCTGTGAGTGATACCTTCCAAGATTCCCAGTGGATGCCTAAAAATGCTGTAGTACCTAACACTATATATGCTATGTTTTTCCTGTACGTATATACACTTTCCTCTCTTTGGCATATCTGAAGTGTCAGCATCATTGCTCTTGCATTTTGGGGCCATTGCTAAGTAGAATAAGTGCTAGCTGAACACAAGCACTGTGATGCTCTGACAGTCCATCTGACCGAGTGACTAACAGGTGGGCAGTGTATTCAGCGTGGAGACGCTGGACAAGGACTGACTCATATCCCAGATGGACCGCAGTAGGGCAACATAAAATTTCATCACACTATTCAGAACAACATGCAATTTAAGACTTATGAATTGCTTATTTCTGGAATTTTCCATTCATTATTTTTAGACCCTGGCTGACCACAGGTAACTGAAACCATGAAAAGCCAACCCATGGAAGAGGGAGGACTACTATAGTGGTTTAAGTTTTGCTGCTTCTTCTAATTGCTTTTATTTTTCTCCAGCAATGAAGCTTTTGTTTTGATTTTTAATCAGGCTTCTAGCAAAAATGTGAATCAGTGGTAATAACACTAAGCAATTTTCCACTCCCCTCTTATAAATCCCACACTCACCTTTCCCCCTGTGGAAGGTATTTATATTTCCCAACCAGCAGATGAGGAGGAAGTAAAGCCCAAGGTGGGTCTAAAGGATACAAGTGAGATAGGGATGCACGTAGGGCCAGAGACCAACTTTTGTCTTTCTGACCTAATTAGTTTGTCCTCACTGGTTTTGTCAATTATACTTTTTGCTTTTTTTTAAGTGTATATATGAAAGGGTAAACTGTACTAGCAATCTAGAGAAATAGAACAGGTTTTAGAGGTCCAAGCAGCAGTAGCCACTTCGTAGGGTACAAGAGAGTTCAATGGTGCATGCAAAATCTGAGATGAGAGTGGTATGGCAATCTTTCCCTCGTTTTCAGTTCTGGTCATAGCAAAGTTATTCAGATTTTATACTGCTGCAAAACAGACCAAAATTCCTGGCATGTGCGCCACATATTTTACAGTTTAATGTCTTGGGGTATATATGAATCTACATATATTTCCTCACTGCTCTAATAATTACCGTATTGCTTAGCTTCTGTATTACATCAAGATGATAGTTGGAAGAAATGGGAGGGTCACTAGCTGGTAGAGAAGAGTGCAAGTTGTAAAATGAAGGGTGTGCGATCCCTCCAAGATCATGATAAGCCATGTATTTTGAATGAAAACAGTACGCAAATTCAAAAGTGTGAAGCTCTTTATTCAAAAGATCTACTACAGAGTTCAACTAGTCATAGACTCTTCTTTAAAAAAGTTTCTGATAGAATCCAAGGATCCTCTCATATTAAATAAATACTAATTGTTATTTGAAATATTTATGCAAGATAAAAGAAATGATATGGACAAAGAGGAAAATAAATAAGACAAAGAAGGATACCAAAGAAAGGCAAGCTAATCCAAAAATGAGTCAATCATGAGAAAGAGAAATATACGCCTTGCCTCACATGGTGTAATTGTGAGAGCTGAGAGTCAGCGCACCTGTCAGCTTCTGGGGCCCTTGCCCCTACTGTCCCACCCCCAGCCCCTTTAAGGGTGTCTCGCTCATCTGCCTATGAGCTTGGCACTGGAAAGGCAATCAGCCATATCTGCAGAAGAGAGAAGCGGGGAGAAAGGAAGCATGGATGAGTGGGAGGCTTGGAGGATGGAGCCGACAGGAGAATCAAAGCACCAATAGGAAATAGCATCCATGGAGAATTCGTTGCGTGCATTTTCCATTCCACAGACTACAGGACAACCATGGAAGTACTGCTACATATGTATGATGGTTTAGATGAGCTGTTCATGATACAATCAGTGTAAAAGCTGAATTAAGGACAGTGTTCTGGTAGCATATTTGTTCTCTGTTTTAAATATGTATAGAAAAAGTAAGGATGATACAATAGAATGCCAACAATTATTTTTCTTGGTGTCTTTCCCTCCGTTTAATATAATATCCCTCTAAAGCTCTCAGAGAATAAAAGTAATAATGAAATTACACTATCTGAGAGTAAATGAAAGTGTCCTGGATAAGTTCCAGATAGGGTTGCCACACCTGGGGCACGTGACTTTTCGGTAGCTCTAGCATCTTTATGTGAGCAGGATGTTTTGTTCGGTATGGTCAGGTGTTCTTTCACTTTCTTAAGGTGGCAATCAGTTGTTCTCTCCTTCCTGCAGCTGGAACATGCTCTTCTGTCTCAGTATTTTCATGGCATTTTAGTCAATGTGGCTCAGAATGGGGAAGAAGAAAATGTTGGTAAAAATAACTCAGTCTCCTTATGAAAAATGAGGGACTGGTTCCTGCTCGAATCAGTTGCTTATTAGTACAAATTCCATGTAAATATCCGCCCCCATCCCCCACCCCCGCCCTTTGGGAGCTCCACCCCTCTCAGGAGTGCTGATTTTATTAGTAGTCCTGGTGTTAAGGAAGTGCATTAACTATTCCAGGCAATTTGGCTACTATGTGAAATGCATGTGAAGTACAAATAAGTTTTAATGAATAAATGGGTAATGAGTCAGTGAAGGAATGAATTGCAATTTGAATACAGCAGTCCCAGATGCAATTCAACTATATATATTTTTAATGTGTTAGCATCTACTGTCTCCCAAACTTAGTTGCTTCAACAGAATAATAATAATAGTATCGATGACTCTCAGAAATGTCAGAAAAATTAAATGAGATACCACGTGAAATGTGTTTTGTAAACTTTAAGCACCACAAAAATGCCTCTTACTTGTCTAGAACATAGCCTTTTCTATTTTTTTTGCTATAATTATTTTCCTGTATGCACCATTTCCCCCAACAAAAATTAAACTCCTTAAGGGTTTAGTCACAATCTGGTTGAAAGCTGTCTCCTTGTTTGTTTGTTTGTTTGTTTGTTTGTTTGTTTTACCATGTTACCAGTTTTTATTTATAATTGGTTACTAGTAAATATTTTATTATGTTTATCAGACAGAATTTTAACAGAGGCACTATGACTCCAAAGGATATGAAACAAATTTAAAGTGTTAGTATTAATGTGTATCAGATGAACAAAAAAAGGACTTTTTAATAAATAACTGATACAATTTATTAAGCAACTTCTATGTGTCAGGTACTATTCTGAGTGATTTATAGACATTATCTGGTTTAATCTTTTGAATAAAATATCAGTATCCTCATTACCTTTCTCCTCCCACTCACACAGGAACAGATTACATAAATTTTCAGAAAAAAAGTATCTCGATAATGTATTTTTATTATAGAGCATTTTTAAAGGCATAATCAATTTGGAATGATGGCTAAAAAGGCCCTTTTTTACCCATCCAGACTGATTTAATTTATTTTCATTCGGGCGGGTACCTGAGGGAGAACTGGAGATAGAGGAGGCAACTTACATTCCTAGGTTTGAAATGTTACGACTCACGTTATGCTGCCCTAAATATTTCCCAGAAATGTTAATAGAGAGGGGAAAAAAAGTGTATTTCAGGGCTTGTATTTAAAGTAACAACCTGAACAGAAAATGGAATAGGGCTTAGAATCAGACAGCTCTAGATTTAAATCCTAGGTTACTCTTTCTAATTGGGCGTATTCAAAGGTAGAAAACGTCAACTTATAGTCTCTTCTGTAAACAGATTAATAATACCTATAAATTACAGTTTAACAAAAATCAATTCAGTCATACAAGTCTGAGGGTAAAAAAGAATGCTAGGGAGAGGGATCAGCTCCTGCAAAAGAGCCGAGGTGAGAAGAGCAGACTTAAAGATCCCAAAAGAAGGCACAGAACTAGGGAAATGTGTGGCAATAGTCACAGTCAGCCACACAAGGACCCTGGTCATGCGGAACCTGATGGGCAACGGTAAGGTCCTAGAGCAACAGGAAGCTCTAACGCATTTTAAGAAAAAGGGGGCATGCTCTAGTATGCTTGTTTTTTAAAGAGCTCCTTGGTTTAAAATAATGCATACAAAATTGTAGCCTTTTACTTTAAATATTTGCCCACTTCGTGTTCTTCATAAGTGTCAAGTATTGTATTAGCGTTTTTCTTTTATATTACCTAGACTAATTTTTGTCACTTCCCTGTGAAAACTCTAAACTAAAATATTTTACATTGTACAAATGAGGAACTTCAGTTTTAGAAAGAACTGGCATTTGAATCAAGGTTTGTCTGACTCCAAGTGCTCTCATTTACCACCACCTAACAATTCGTTTCTAAGCGCTAGTTACCTCTGAAAAGGACTTGAGCGGTAGTGGTACAGGCAGGGGTGCCAGGAGTATAGGGTGTCTGTCTGGCAGGTACACTTTATTATGGCCCCTAGTTAGTCCTATTCTTGCATAATTCCATCTCCCTGAGTGCAGGTAGAACCTGGAAGTTGCTTCTAACCAATACAATATGGCAAGATGATGGAATATTCATTAGCAATACAGCATTATGCTATGTGAAAACTCTGTTGTAGGAGACAAGAAGAATAGATTCTCCTGCTGGATCTGAAGAAGTAAGATGCTATGTTATGAGAAGGCTGTGAGGCAAAGAACTGTGGACAGACTCTAGGAGCTGAGAGGATACCTGGCCGACAGCCAGCAAGTAAATAGGGACCTCAGTCCTATACCCAAAAGGAATCAAATTCTGTGAACAGCCACCTGATCTGAGAAGAGGTCCCAAGATACAGAAATAAATATGCCCCAGCCAACATTTTGATGGCAGGCTTGTGAGAACCTGAGAAGAAGACACAGCTAAGCTGTGTCTAGACGCCTGACCCACACAATTCAGCAACAGTAAACTACTGCACGATCTGGTATGTCAGAGTGAACGAAGAATAAAAAGTGGATACTGGGAAGAGGACTATTTGACCCAGGTCTGTGCAAAAACGAAAGGATTAAATGGCGAAAGAGCAAATTCTCCAGAATCACAGGTCAAGCTAGAAAATAGGATATAAATGAGAATGAAAAAGGGTCTGAGATAGAGTCTTTGGAACTGTGAGTTGACCCAAAGAGCTACAATTCCACCTTTTCTGTTTTCCCTCTTCCAGACTTTCTATGCATATCTTAAAGGAGCAATTTTGGATTTCACTATACATTTTATAGGAAGACCGAAAGCCAGATATTTCGATATTTACTTTTTTGTTCTAAGTGACTTTTCTGAGCTAAGTTCAACGGCTTCTTTTTAATCTGCTGAATAGTCAGCCTGAGAAGACATAAAATAGACACATGTTCTATAACAATATCACAAACAGAACAGAAATCTTGAACCATTAACAGAATATTTTCATTCATATCTAGGGTAACTCTGCTATTTTTTCTTTTCTTCTTTGAAAAGATGACATAACTGTATAAAAATAGAACAATTGAATAAAATGAATTACATTTTTTCATATATATTTTTTTGCAATCATTGTCCATATGTATTCATGTTTTTGAAAATTAAAGTCTTAGTGAGAATGCTCCCAACTAAAAGAAATAGCAGTTCCAGTGAAAACTAACTTAGGCTATAAGGATGGTTATCTCACAGATCTGAAAGTCCAGAGGCAGAGTGGTTTATTTAATGTTAGTTTATTCTCAGTAAAAAGTCAATAGAGGTATAAAAGTACTTTTACCAAAAAAAGTAAAAATAATATACAGTTATAGAATTCAAGGTCTCAGGAGTTTTCCATCTCTACGAACTGCAGTATTTAATGTTGGTTTCATTCTCTGGTCAAAAACTGGCTGCAGTGTTTGCTGGTATCACATAGGGATCAATAAGATGATGAGCTGGGGAAGCAGAGAGAACTCGCCTCCTTTTGCAGCTTTCTTAAAAGCAAGACAATTTTCAAAAAAGCCCCCATGGGATTTTCATTATAGTTTTTAGCTAGAACTGTCATACACCTATTCCTAAACCAATCATGAGCAATGAGAATGGGATACACCTGAAAGCCAGCAGGGCAATCTGGAAGTTGTTTGCTTCCAAGATAAGGCAGGAAGGGAGCTGAACAAAATTACACAAGGTGCCAAAGCAAAACCGGGTGCTGGGTGGTTTCCATTACAAGGTATATTGAATTTTTTTTTAATTTAAAGAAGTTGTTTTTCTTCATCATCTTAATAATTATTATCTTTATGACAACATAAAATACTCTCATGTTGATATACCATAATTTACTAAGCTTTGCCCTAATGCCTTATTTTATTTTCATAAGTTTATAAAGTAATATGTGAGAAAGTGGTTTTTCTAACCTCTTCAATTTATACATTAGTATTTGCAATTAACCTCTGGTAGCATTTAGTTTATTTATCCTAACTTAGCCTCCCAAACATCAAAGGAAGTTCCCTTTGGAAATCCTAGAGTTTTTTCAGTATTTTTTAATATCAAGAACAAAAACAATTTCCTCCACTTATTGAGTATCTATTACTTGTCATACTATCTTTTACAATAACTCTACAAAATCAATATTATTACCACCATTTTACAGAAGTTAGCTTTAAGTGGATTATGAAAGTGGTAAAGATGAAAATCTAATGTTTTCCAACATGGACATCCATAGCATTCCACTTAGCTAAATTGCCCAGGATAGTAGCCACTCAATTAATAGTTGTAGAGTCAGTGTTTGAACACATTTTAAGCTCAAATGAGTGTTTTTGCTCCCTGGGATCTCAAAATGCTATTTTAAAAATCACCCAATGTCAGAGCCCAGCTGTTCGGCCAGGGTAGGTTTCAGTGGTGAGAGGCCCAACTGAAAGACGCATGAGGAGCTGACATAGCATCCACACTTCAAGCTGCAAGTGCGCTTTATTACTGGTTACATGAGTTTTATACAAGCTTGGACAATAGTAGCATCATGCTGCAGCTGCACAGAACGGTTTTGCTTATGTCCTGCTTACATAAGGAGCTTCTGGAATTAGGGACTACTGTGCATGTCTCATAGTTCTGGGCTGCCTTCCCTGGACTGACCTTCAGGGCACCCCCATATATCCCTGGCTGATGCGGCTCAGTGGATTGAGCACTGACCTGCAAACCAAAGGTTCACTGGTTGGATTTCCGGTCAGGGCACATGGCTGGGTTGCAGGCCAGGTCCCCAGTAGGAGGCGCATGAGAGGCAACCACAGATTGGTGTTTCTCTCCCCCTTTCTCCCTCCCTTCCCCTCTGTCTAAAAAAAACACAAAAAACAAAAAAAAAACTTTAGAAAAATAAATAAAAATGAAAATCACGCATATATTCTCTACCAATTAAGGTACATGTAGCAGAATGTTGTCTGTTCTGTTTAAGTTGATTTACTTGATTTGATTTGGATTGTTGTAATAGGAATAAATATGACCTTCCCAAGAGCTTTAAATAATGTTCCTACTTTTCCCCAATCGCTCCACCTAAAATGTAGCTTAAGTAGGAGGAAAGGAGAAAGAAACTCTCCATAGGAAAACCATTTTATCAGTCTGGCTATTGTAAATAATATTAACTAGTAGAGTGGAACCTGTAATGAGAAGATGACTAACATGGGTATCTTTTCTCATAAGTCACAAAAATTAGAAGACATGGAATTGATAAGAAACCTTCCCACCCCTACGACTTTGTTATGAAGAATTAGGGGTTAAACCCATAATTCAGGAAGCCACCATCTTGATGCAGAACACTTCCAGTTAGCTTTGGAAGCAGGCTGGCAACAAATGAACCAACTCCTATTTCTCGTGCTCACTGACACAAGTGCTGTCAGGATTTGGAGTGTGGTATGAGTTGTATGTGTCTGCGTGTTTGTGCATGTGTGCATATGTGTGGTGTACCATCACTTTGGTCTCATATGTTATATGATAATGGTTGTGTTACAATAACATAGTGAGTTCTATTTACCACTCACTTCCCAAAATCCCCACCCTCATCTGAGGACTGCCGTTGGTGGATGCTACACACCATGGTGCAGTTATTTCCGGAGATGGTAAAATAGCAGATGCTTCATACTCATGTTCTTTCTCTCTTAAGCCATCAGGTATGTCCCATCACTCACTTATACATCTACTTGAAAAGTTAGGGACAAAGAAGGGGGGTTTGAAGTATGAAGTAAGTAACACGTTAAGATCCTAGCATATTTTGGATATAAGACACATAGTGTCTAACGCCTTAATCATAACAACAATATTTTAGGTAGATGTTATTCCAATTTTAGAGGTAGGAAACAAGCACCCTTGAAGTTAAACAGCATATCTGGGGTCATAAATCCAGTAAAGCTTCAATTTCAAATTGGGACCCAGATAAGGAAGAAAAAAAATCTAGAGATTTTTATAAAATAAGAATACAATTAACTAGCTATGTGATATTACCACTCAACGAGTTTATACAACTGTTACCTATTCCAATAGGTGTGCAGCATCCAGATGACAGGTGTTATGTATTATGATTTTATAATCAACTCACAGTTGAAATATTGCATTTAATTCAGGTAGCCATATTTGTGAATCATTTAAAGACTTCTGACTGCACAGAGAAAGATGCTTAAGGAATAAAGCATTCAAAAATTATATGACAAAGAATTTATAAACTTCAATAAAATACCTTAATACAACTCTTTTATTGGGGAATTGGATGCTAAAGAGCAGAAGAGTTAATTTTCTTAGCAAAGATCACTGACCATTTTTATTACATCAAACACCAATGAGAAAACAATCCTAGGAAGAGTTTTCTCACAAGGAGTTAAAAATCTTAAGCTAATTTTCAGTGAAAGAACTGCCTACAGGGTTTAAGTAATGTCTTTCCACGGGATGAAACAAGTCTCCAGAGAAAACAACCATTGTTCTATGAAGTCCAGGAAGACAGCATGAGAACCAGTGAGAAAGGGTTATCAGGAGGCCAATTATAGGTTTCTATCTGGTAGAACTTTTTAAAAATTCTGAAGTCTGACAACAAAAGGGAAAACAAAGAAAACTAATACTCAGTTTCTTAAAATAAAGCGTTCTATCAAAACAGTGTTATGAGATGAACTCATGCTTTAACCACCTCAAAAGGGAGGGTTCATGCTCAGGTGCATTCATTTTGTTTCAGGTTACAAATAATGTGTCAGAGATGAACATTACCCTGAGTCTGTTTGGTTTGAAACTTGTGTTCTTGATTTTCAACTATTGGTTCCCGGAAGACATTTATGTGGAAATTATGCAGATGTCCTTCAGTATTGAAGGGAACCTCACACTGGAAAGCCGCTAGTCTTCATCACTTCTTAGTTCTCTTCAGTTCCTCAGCTGCTTTGATTTTGTGATGTAGCTGTATGACATGCTTACAATACTCAGGTGAGACGAATGATAAAATACGGTACTTAAACTTGGACTTTGGAGGCTTTCACTTACCTGGTCTTCTCTGCATGTCTCTGTGGATGACTGGCATTTGGCTCCATTAAAAGGTTATACACCATGGGCAAAATGTTAGAAATTGCTCCCTCTAACCTTATTATAACATGGAACTTGGCAGCTAAGCCTTATGTCAACTCCAGAATGGTTTGCTTGTTGTGAAAATAATTACTCTAGGGTTAATTAGAGAATCCTTCCAGCTTTCTTATATGGATTCCTCAGGGACAGTCTTTTTTTTTTTATATTAAAATTTTGGATGCAGCATGCAACTAGCTACATGTGAACGTGCAGCTTTGTTTGCAGGCATAAGTCCATATAATTGAAGAAAACTTCCAAGGGGTTGAGTGGTGAAGTTGTTTTGGTTCTTCTGTTGCTACCTCCCCTCACATCCCTCATTACTGTGGATGTGCGATGACATGTGTTAGACATTTCCTAGATTTATCACGAACTGGTTGGTCAAATCATTTAGAGATCAGGAGTTTATATCTGCATCATGAGATTTTTCCAAAAATTTCTCTCTCTGAAGCATGTAATACCTTTGAACATTTCCTTTACAAAACTCCTTTCTGCATTTGCGTTCCCTCCTAAAAATGATCGATTTTCTTTGCTTCAAGTAACCGAAAACTGCAAGTGACTTAAATAATGAGTGCATGATTTTTTTTCATTATATAATTCTCAAGTTATGAGAGATACAGAGGCAGGAACACAACCAATGGCTGGTGTGTCAGGTGTCTGGTTCCACTTCCCTGGTTTCTCTTTGTGCCATGCTTTTCAGTGCCAGTTTGGTCTTCAGAGGGGCTCATCATGGGCACAAGGTGGCTGCTGACCACAGCTGGAGCCACATGGGTCCTGGTCCATGTGCAGAGGGAGAAAAAGAAGAGCATTATCAGTGTATGCAACATGAGACCCTCTCTTCGGTCTTACGGGGCCAGCTCCGGCTGCTGGACCGAGAAGACAGAATAGACAAAGGCCTCTGCTGATTTGGAGTGCTTTAAGGCTGTTTGGTACTTATTTCCAAGCCAGGGATAGGCTCACTTTCTCCTGTATCGTGTGATGAGGGCAGAGTGGATACCTGAACATCATTGCTATCCTGTTGGGAAGCAAGCCAATGCAAGAGACATTGCGCAGGCACCCCACATTTTCCTCTCTGCAGGGCAGCACTTTTCTGATGCCTGCTCGGTTCCCACGGGCTCTCCTCCTTCCACAGGCACTTCGTGTTGGTGTCCCCACTGTTCTGTCCCTGGGCTTCTGTGCTCACTCCAGAGATTATTTGTGGGTTATTGTACTATAGAATAGACACATTGTATCATAGATGTATATGCTGCGTAGTGATAAAGGGAACACATATGGAGCCAAGCAACAAAATTTTGAATCCCAATTTAATCACGTGGTCCCTGAGTCATCTTAAGCAATTCTTTTTTTTTTTCACAGAACTGTTATATATACTTCTTTGTCATGTACATATACAGTCTCTGTATTTTGTTTTTTGTCCATTAATATTATATCCTGGAAATAGTTCAATGAAAGTCTGACTTAGAGCAATCTGTAGACCATATGAAACAGAAAGAAACAAACTTATTTTTGTAACTTACTGAGATGTTTGAAGTTATTTTAACACAGTAAAAGGTGATGGATACACATATTTCTCCCTGTATTTAGCTGTCACCAGCTAGAATTGATGTGTCAATTATCATTTTCTTTTTTTAAATATATTTTATTATATTTTATGTTGTTAAAGTTGTCCCATTTTTTCTTTTTTCTTCTTAATTGCATTTTATTTTCTTCAAATGGAAAACTGAGATAACAATTGTATCTATCTTATAAGACAAAAGTGTTTATAAGGACTAAATAACAAAATATGCAGAGTGCTTGGGAGAGTATCTGGGCTTACTTTTAAAAGCCTTATCATGCTTCAGTCTCAAGAAAGGTTGATATAACCAAAGGAAGGAAAAAAAGAAAAGACATTATGCGGTACTTATCTATTATCCTATTTTAGGTTTAGAAGGACAACAATAATAAATGTCTTAAAAAAGAATCAGTGTTCCTTTGTGCTCACTCTTTTAAAGGAGGGACTCAACATTTATTGTACTTTATAGTACGGGCTAGGTACTGCAAGAGAGCATTAACTCCACCTTCTCGTGTAGTTTCCCCCAAGGCAATCAAGCAACATTATCACCACTCTTTTACAAAGAAAGATCCCAGGCTCAGAGAATGGGTATGTTTCCCCAGGTCAGAAAATGGCAAAATCAGGATTTGAAATTTGATTAGTCTAACTTTCCATACTTACTTTAACCCATTCCTTCAAATTAAGTTTAATCATTGTTCTCCCTTTAAAGCCTTTCCTACCACTAAGACTGAGCTCTGCAATTTATTTCATTGTTTGCAGAAGATGCTCTACTTGCTGCTATGGTAATGTTGATCACATCCCACTGCTGTTGTCTGACATTGTCAGACTTTTACCTCCTGTTATATTCTTTGCAGACAGTAGTAACCACAGTAAGCATTTGTTGAATTAACAAATAACTTAATAGGTAGATATGAAATATTTTAAACCCCATGGTATTCTTTCTTCTATTACACTAGATTTTTGGTCCTCCCTTTAGAGACCTGTTTGGAGGAATCTAGATATATAGATGATAGATAGGTAGGTAGGTAGTTAGACAGATGATAAAGAAAAATATCAAAGTTTCTTGGTGAACCCCTGGAAGAGATGAGCCATGTGTCAATTTTTATGACTCCTGGTCCAGAACCTTTGCTCTCAAGCTACAACCCCCTTTTTAATTATATCTGCAGAGAAGAAATATCAGATTTGATCACTTTGAAATATTATTTGGCTTTTGTTTATAAAGCAAGAGAAAATCTTAAGAAAATATCAAGTTATAATAACAGAACAAAGTATGTACTATGTGTACGAGGTCAGTCCAGAGGTACCAGCCATGTAATATGAATAACAGACATTTATTGAAGAGGATACAAGATACAAGAAACATTTTACATAGGACAATGATACCTCAGTCCCCTTCAAAATAGGCACCTTGGGACCACACACAGCTCTCCCAATCACCATCAGCTGCCCCACCATGTTTTCCTGAACCTCATTGATGGTCTAAAATCTCTTCCTTTTCAAAGGTGATTTTAGTTTGGGAGAAGACAGAAGTCACAGGACACCAAATTTGGGCTATAGGGGTGGCTGAATCACCTGGGCGATTTGATGTTTTACCAAAAACTGCACGAGGTGTGATACATGAGCAGCCACATTGCTGTGGTGAAGCTGCCAGTTGCCAGTTGCCCATAGCTTGGCCTTCTGAATCATCTGAATAGTTTCCGTGGTGCAATGTTCAAGCTTAATGCAAAATTTGATGCAGATTCATTGCTCTATTTGCTCAGTCATGTTGAATGTGATGGTCTCACAGTACACATGCTCATTCAATGGTATCTATCACTCCCACTGACTAGTACAGTGAAGTCATCATTGTTCACACATGCAAATTCTAGTTCACTCTGCTTGGCTGCCAGGTGACATTGATGTCACACAAACCATTTTCATTATATTAGCAATGACCGGACATTTTCTGGACAGACTATAGGGGTATATATAATTTCGGAGGATGCACAGAATCTCTACAGCCCATTTACATGTCTTTTGATGGATGCAGACAAGATTAAGCACTCCTGATCTAGACACATTCCCACATTGTGCAGCTTTGAGGAGGCTGTCTGGGCTTCAGGTAGATACCAATAAATGTTTTAGCAAAGAAGGGAAACTGAGGCCCAGAGAAGTAGAGACTCCCCCATGAGAATCAGTAATTATATATTGAGAATTACTCTTTCTAGAGAAAAACAATTTCTTTACATCCTCTTCTTATGAAGAAAGAATCACCAGATTGATTTTAAAAATACAGTGAAGTCATCATTGTTCATGCATGTGAATTCCAGTCCACTCTCCTTGGCTGCCACATTACATCAATGTCATGCAAACCATTCTCGTTATGTTAACAATGGTGGGACTTTTTCCAGGCAGATCATGCATAATTAAAACCATAGTTCTAATATATATCTGTGTGTTAACATGGAATACAAATCTTACACTTTCTTGTAACCCCTTTAGCTTTTTAAAAAAAAATCATTTTTCCTTTTGTTTCTATTAGTAAACACCCACTTTTGAGGAACATGCATATTATTGAGAGTTAGCAGAGATCAATTTAAAGTAGGGCCAAAGGTTTAGATATTTTATGGGACCAGAAAGATGGGTTTCAAGATAAGATTTGTGTGTTTTTAATTAATGTACAATGTATAGAAAAATTAAAAGAGCAAAACAATTTTGATTTTCACAATAAGAAGATAGATAGTGACTTTCACACTTTAAGTAGTGCTACAGCTTTCTTTGAAAGATGGGTAAGGAACACACCATAAAAATAAAGTTTATGGATGTCATTTATTCCCTCCATGTTTGATTATTCTTATATCTATGTAGACAAAGCAACTCAGATGATTAATTTTATTTATATGGCAAATATTTATGTAATGTCTTTTAAGCATTAAGCACTGTGCTGGGTAAAATGTGACATGTCTGAATTCTTATTTTCAAGGAATTTGCCACCTAGCAACATCATTCCTGCGGACTTCCCACTACAGTTAATGGAGGTGGTTGTTATCATTACTTTTATTTGCATTAACACATATTGATACTTTTAATAACCTTACAAGCTAGGCAAGTAGGTATTAATTTCCTCTCATTTTATAAGTGAGAAAATGGAGGTATAAGGATGTTAAAGGACTTGGCCCAACTCACATTGGTTTAATGATGCCACGATTTGAATACAAAATACCTAAAAATGCACAATGGAATTTTTGCTACGAGATGACTCAGACATTAGTACTAAGGGAATGTACATCACTTCTCTATTTCTTGTTTTATGAAACTGGAACCTAAATCTATCTATTACTGGCCTAAAACTAAAAAGCAAAGTGATATTCTGTCACTGGATAGTTGATTTTGATTATAAAGCACATTACTTATTACAGCACTGAAGTCCTTTTGTATATATGTTACTACACTGGATCATATGCCTAGGTTTTACTTTTTTGGTACTTTTTAAAAACTCCCTCCCTCACTAGAAAACAAAATAAACAAAACAAAAATTCTGGTGTTTTTACATATGATGCTTACTCAATAACAATGTGTTAAGTTGAATGTAATGTATTAACTCTGAAAGGCAGTCCATTATAGTTAGAAAAGCAAGCTCTTGAGTCAGACTGCCTGAGTTTAAATCCTACCTCTACCTACCACTGGTAAACTTTCTGACTTTTGGCAAGTTTTTTTAGTCTCCCCTAGGCTTAATTTCCTCATCAAAAGTGAGGCTGAATGTAATAATGTCATAATGGTATGGTGGTGATTAAATGATAAAATATTCGTTAACATACTGACATCCTAGCTTCAATTGGAACAAAATTTATTTTACTTCCCCCTATTTGTTTCTTATCTTACAAATGATTAAAATATGTATACATAGGTACAGGGTCCAACAGAAGTAAGGCCTGCATGAGTGTGGCTGGTAGCATAATAATACGGGTGTGATAATTTATAGTTTTAATTTGACCATTTCACCTAAAATATCATATGGTGTGCTCAAAGTGTGATATTGTTATGTTACAGAATTATATGCTTATGATTTTGTAATAAAACAGGGGCATTATTTATGCCAGACCCGTGTGTGTGTGTGTGTGTGTGTGTGTGTGTAAAAACTCTTGGAACACCTAGGTAAAATTTAGATTCCTGAGCCCTGCCTCACAGGTACCTGTACCCTCTAGGTTTGATGTGGGCCCAGATAATTATCTTTTTTCACAAGCATTCCTGGGTGACTTTGCTATAGGTGGACCATCGTCCACATTTTGAGAAGCTCAGCCCTGGGGCATTTGCATACGTATTTCCTTTGGCAATCTGCATATCACTTCCAATTTCTGTCCCCCTTTCCTGGTCAGAAGCCAACACTGCATATTTGCATAATACCCTGACCTGCTACCCACAGGATACCAGGGGATCTTCCAATCACCTAGTCATATTCACATTTTAACTCTGCCCTGCACCCTCACTATCTTATTAAGTCCCTAAAAGCTAGAGGCAACCACGTTTTTTCCACTGGACCTCACATCTCTCTGACTTCTTTGAAGGTGGCTTGAATGTCAAAGGGAGCTTCAAAAGCAACACTCCCAGCATAACTGTTTGTGGGAGACCTCTGCCCCATTTCCTGGGAGCTAGGTGCTCATGACAGCTCCTGCTTTAGAAGGAAAAAGGAAAACAGCAAAGGGACGAGAAGAGTTATGTAGTTCATATGAAAATCCTGCAGACGGAAAGTTAGAGCCCAACACTCATCTGCTGGAAGTACCTCCTGGGAAGCCCGAGCATGAATGGCAGTTTGGGCTTAAGGTAAGAAAGGAAACGCATGACTGAGCTGCCCGCTATGTGACTTTTGAAAGAATATTAATAATGAAAATAGCCACTGTTTATCCAGTGCTAAGTGCCAGACATTATGGCAAGTGGCTGCTGCCCATTTTGCATAGTCTAAGTTCTTATACAGAGATATAGTTAAGTAGACATGGAGAGAGAGGCATCTCAGTCTCTCTTTTCCCAGCTTTATGAAAAGAATACACTAGTTGTCACCTCAGCTTTTTTCTTTGTCCCACCTTTATATGTGTGTGTGTGTGTGTGTGTGTGTGTACACACATATGTATAGGGTCTAGCAGAAGTAACTAGCCAGAAGGCTCCAGGGTGCCAACATTAGTGATGCCAACTCAAAGCTTATGTCACCCTGACTGTAAGAGAAAAGGGAAATTATTTAGTTAAGAGAATACATTGACCTGTATAATAAAACCCCCTTGCTAAACTGGAGGAAAGGGGCTGTGAAAAAGGAGAACAAAGCTCACATATGGTTGAGTAGAGCAAGGTTTTACATACTGGTGTGTTTTGGTGGCTGTAGCGGTGGTTAGGTACAAGCTGTACCTTTGCACACCGAGAGGTGACACAGCGCTCAGCCTAGTGGCTAAGAGTGCAGACCCTGGGCCCAGGTCCCTAGGTTTACATTTCAGCTACCTCACTTACTAATTTTGTGACCTCTGAAGTTGTTTAAATTCAGAACGCCTCCATGGTCTTCCCTACATTCTTTTCTCTGTAAATGGGGCTGGTGGTGTCATCACTAACTTTGGACCGACACCAAGAGTAAATGCTTGTAATGTATGTAAAGGGTTTAGAATAAAGCCTGGCATGTGGTGACCACTGTTGGAATGTTTGCTGCCATTTTCCTGTCTGTCCCCTCCTTCAGGCTCTGCGCTCTGAGCCCTGTGAGGCCACGGCCGTGTGTTATAGCTCCCTGTGCCTTCAGTCTCTAGAGCAAGACCTGGTTCTGAGGTGAATTAGCCGGTCAGATGAACAGGGTCTGTAAGGTCATCCTTTCTCATCAAACCCAAGCTACTCAAAACCATAATAGGAATAGTCCTTGAATAGCTCCGAGCATGCAGAAGCCAGGGCTGATGTGCTTCTCCTGTCAGGAGTTAGAGAGGGAGGTTGTTTGTGTGGTTCAATTTGACCCACCCAGAGCCTCTGCCACGTCCAAAGAAAGGAATGGCAGTACAGAGTGATAGGAGGAGTAGATGAAAAGGGGTAAAGCAGGGAAAGATGTCAAGATAAAAAATATTTAGTGAAAGCCACTGTTGTCTGCCCTGCTGCAGGCATTTTCTCCTTTAATATAAGGATTTTTTTGCTCCCTTTTTAAATGTTTACTTCATTTGAAATGCTTTGCTTACTTTAAATAATGACTCCATTCATGTGTGCACGAGTGCAAGGGAACCTATGTTTGCATGCATTTACACACACACAGAGAGCTGGAAAGGAAAGGACCAACCTCCATTTTAACATGTTTAATAGCAGCAGAGGTGTTCCTTAATAGTAGGTACCTCAATGGCTACCTGCTGAGTACTTCTCTTCTTGCAAAGAACACAATGAATGTGTTTAAAATGAAGATATTGCAACTTACATTCCATCACTGACCAAGAAGCAGGTCCCTTTTCAGCCCTCTAAAATCCTGTTTCATTCCTATTTATAGCAAGTGGACTAAAAAACTGTCTATTTGTTTCCTAACTTGTTCTTATGAATGGGTGGATGGATGAATGAATGCATATTTCCAGTCCGAAAAGTGCACTCGGTTCAAATTTCTGAAGCATACTGGGCCAGGAGATTAATGGACTCTGGTTTTTGAAGTCAGAGAAGAAGGAGGTTTCTTTCAATTTTACAAAAACCAGGAGTTACAGCCAGGTGATGTATTATTGGAAGCAGTTAAATCCCACCATTTAATCCTGTATCATGATCCTCAATTGCATACTTTACAAAGAAAACTCTCTGACCATCCTTTCCTGGCAAAAATTTGTTAAGGAAAATCTATAATGAGGTCTGATTATTGGGAGCTTAGCATTTCTTTTCTGGCATACATTTTAAATATAATGAAGGCTCAGTGCCACTTTGACAATAGGTCTGATTTGACCCAACTGACTGAAGGGGTCAATGGGAGTTCATTGTTTTTGTACCTCTGAGGAAATTTTTAAGAAAATTAAGCCTGTATGAGGATATCCTTGTGATTGGGAGAATCTTAACCGAGCAAAAGAGTTCTTTAGTGAGAGAACCCACACTGCCAAACTCTAGAGCTTAATTACAATTCCTCCTTGATACTAAAATACACCTCTCAGTGTACACTGTGATTGAAGGTCTTTCTGCTGCCTCTTTAACTGATGCTCAAAAAATGTAATCATATGGTGTGCTGCACTTTTATGGAAATAAAAATGTGGCCAATAAATTCCACATAGGCTCTGGAAAAATGCCACTCTTGAATTTTGTTTTGGTAATGAATGCACTCGTGTGTGTGACAGCAAAGAAAGCCATATGTGCGTGTGCCTGCACACACACACACACACACACACACACACACACACACACACACAGAGCTTGAGAGAAAAGGGTTAACCTTGATTTCAGTATGTAAGTGTATCAACAGGTTGCTGTGGAGAAGTATAACCTTAAAGGCTGCCTGCTCGGTGTTTCTGGCCATCAGAGGTCAGGTGAAAAGCTTTTTTTTTTCCCCTGTTTATTTTATTTGTTTAAGCTATCTTTATGAAACAAGGATTTGAATGATTTTATCAAGAGTAGTTGAGAAAGTTTTCCATTGTTGAGCATTTTGATGAGGGTTGGACTCAAATAAAAATTCACACACACGAACAAAATCAGCAACCTAGATTAGGTTTCGAATGACTGGTCTGAAGCCAGGGAGCCCTGGGATGAGCCACAATTCTGCCACTTACTGCCGGGCGATGTCAGCTAGCCCTGTGTCTACTTGAAACATTAGTTTTCTCATCTGTAAAGTGAGGTGAGCGCTAATGCATAGCTCACATTCTCAATATATAGAAGGTGGTAGTTATTGTTGTTGTTATTACTTGATTCTACCAGTTTGGCTTTGTCTCTATTTCTGTCCCCATTGACTTTATCAAGTATTCTATTCCTGTCCACAAAAAATGAGCAGATATACCTCAGTTTATTACTCTACTATTTATTAGAAGGCCATTTATAAATCAGCTGCCTGAAGATTGAGATGATTTCCCCCCCATGTTATAGCCAACTCGTTTTAAACACCTAGCCTTTGCCAGACCTGTGTATTATACCATTATCCTCTACAGAAGTTTCACAAAAGTTTCCAAAAGGAACACTCAAGATTCAGCAAGGTTACTTTCCAAGGTCACACAAGATACAGGCATACCTCGTTTTAATGTGCTTCACTGTATTGCACCCCACAGGTATTTTTTCCCCCACAAATTCAAGGCAAGACACTCTGCCAGCAAAAAGATTAAAGTCATTTTTTTATGGTTGTCTGAAGCTAAATCCACAATATCTCTGAGACATGTCCGTAGTTCATGGCAGCACCAAACTGCTTATTAAATAAGTTTAGAAGTTAGCATCATTAGTCACCCAACTTTTTTCATCATTTAAAAATATTTTCTTGGACTTCTGGTCAAGACGGAGGCATAAGTAAAGAGAGCTCACCTCCTCACACAGCTACATCAAAGTTACAACCAAAATATAGAATAACCATCACTCAAAACCATCAGAAATTGCGTGGAACGGAAGTGTGACAACTATGCAATTAAAGAAACCACATCCATCTAGATTGGTAGGAGCGGCAGAGATTCAAAATGGTCCGGTCTCCCATCCATGTGTGGTAGATAAAAATTTGGGAGGAGTGTCTTGGGAGTGAGGAGTCCCAAGTCCGCACCAAGCCCAGGGTGTTGTTCCAGTGCCAGGAAGATAAGTCCCCATAACTTCTGGCTGCAAAATCCAGTGGGGATTGAGTTGATGGAAGAAACCCTTGGAGTCCCAAGCAGTTCCCCTCAAAGAGCGCACACATGGACTTACTCAGACTCTCTCCCTCTGAGCTCTAGCAGCAGGGTAGCAGCTTAAAAGGCAACAGTACATACAGGGAAGAACAGAAGTGTCTGGCATCAAGGTGGGAGCTGGGGGACAGTGTTATCCCAGACAGAAAGGCGGGCAGAAGCTATTGACCCTCTTCTGAGCCCACCACTCACAGACCACAAAGTTGGCAGGCAGGTACCATACCTGAGACTCCATCAACCTGCCTAACACTGTTTGCCCCACCCCAGAAATCCTCTGAGTCCCACCCACCTTACTGGCCCACCCAAACTGTTAACTGTGGCTTCTCTGTATGAACAGCTGGTCTTGGCTCATAGCTTCACAACTTCCTAAATCCTATCAAACAAGCAACAACTGGCTTCAGAAAGTCCTCAGCGCCCACAGTTCTTGCTAAGTGGCCCCAGGCCCAGAACTAGCAGCAGCCAATCTAGATTCACAGCTTGGCTTCACTTGGGAATCTCCAAGCCCAACACAAGTAGGAACCATCTCAGATGGCTTTATAGCTCATGCAGGGTGGCCCTCAGCAGACTACAGGTGGGGACTGACCTTGGCCTGCACCACATGGGAAACCTCAGAGCCTGCACATCCAATGGATAGCTACAGACCATGTTGGAGCACCACCACTCTGCCTCTGGGCAGCTGACCCTCCAGTAAGGACAGAGGCTAGTGGTCAGTGGTCACAGCCAGACTTTGCAACTGACTGGCCTGGGTAAATCCCTTACATTGACCTGCCAACAGAAATCAAGACTCAACTACAAGAGGAGGTATACTCAGCTCACACAGAATGTGCACCTCGAGGACCCAACTTGCAGGGTAGGGGAGGTTGTGCCTTTGAACCCTACAGAATGCCTACGACATGGAATCAAAGTAGCTCTACCTGATACATAGTAAAAAACACAGGAAGGCTGTGAAAATGAGGAGACAAAGAAATAGAACCCAAATGAAAGAACAGATCAAAACTCCAGAAAAAGACTAAAATGAAATGTAAGCAATCTGTCAGATGTAGAGCTTAAAACACTGGTTATAAGGATACTCGAGGAACTTAGTGAGGACCTCTACAGCATAAAAAAGATCCAGGCAGAAATGAAGGATACACTAATTGAAGTAAAGAAGTATTTACAGGAAAACAAGAGTAGTGTGGATGAAACCAAGAATAAAATCAATAATTTGGAACATAAGGGATTAAAAAACAACCAGTCAGAACAACAAGAAGAAAAAAGAATCCAAAAAAATGAGGATAGTGTAAGCAGCCTTTGGAACAACTTCAAGCATTCCAGCATTTGCATCATAGGCGTACCAGCAGAGAAAGAGCGAGAAACTAGAAATCTATTTGAAAAAATAATGAAAGAAAACTTCCCTAATTTGGTTGAGGAAATAGACATGAAATCCAAGAAGCACAGAGTCCCAAACAAGATAGATGGAAACAGGCCTATGCTCAGACACGTCATAATTAAAATGTCAAAGGTTAAAGATAAAGAGAGAATCTTAAATGCAGCAAGAGAAAAGCAGTTAGTTACCTACAGGGATGTTCCCATAAGACTATCAGCTGATTTCTCAAAAGAAACTTTGCAGGCTAGAAGGGCTTGCAAGAAATATTCAAAGTCATGAAAAGCACAGACCTATAGCCAAGATTACTCTACAAAGCAAATATATTTGAATTGAAGGACAGATAAAGAGTTTCCCAGACAAGGAAAAAATAAAAGAGTTCATCATCACCAAACCATTATTGTATGAAATATTAAAGGGATTTATTTAAAAAAAGAAGGTCTAAACTATAAATAATAAAATGGCAATACATATCAATGAGCAGTTGAATCTATAAAACAAGCTAAGCAAACAAGAACAGAGACAGACTTATGGATACAGAGATGATTTTGATGGTTGCCAGATTGGAGGGGGTTGTGGGAGAATGGGTAAAGAGGTGAGAGAATTGAGAAGTACATAGGTAGTTACTGAATAGCCTTGGGGAAGTAAAGTATAGGAAATGGAGTAGCCAAAGAACTTATATGCAGGCTCCATGGGCATGAACAATAGTGTGGGGATTGCCTAAGAGAGTGAAGGGATGCTGAGTGGTGGGGGGTGAAGGAGAAAAATGGGGACAACTGTAATAGAATAATTAATAAAATATAATTAAAAGAAAAAATATTTTCTTTCCTATTTTAGGTTTTCCACATATACATTTTAGAATCCACTTTTGATTTCTACAAGGGTGCCTGCTAGAGACACAGATATATGGTATACTTCAAGTTAAAAATAACTTGCATCATCATAATAATATAATTCATAATATGACATTTGTGATATATTTGGGTGTTTTAAAATATTTCTGAACAGAACTTTGTAGTTTTTTATGTAGAGTTTTTATGAGTTTTGCTAAATCAATTTCTAAGTAGTTTTGGTTTGATAATGCTATTATAAATGATAACTATTTTCAACTTTACCCTTCATTTTCTTGTAGGTTTACAACTGAGTTTTGTAAATTAACCTGGTGCCTATGATATTGCTAAATTTACATATTACTTCTAGTAGGGGTATATTTGGTAGATTTCTTAGCAATTTCTATTTGAATAGTAATATCATCTGTGAAGATTTAAATTTTTCTTATCCCTTTGTTTTTCTTTCCTTTTTGCACTGGCTTGAAAAGTCAGTATGATTTTAAGTAGAAATGATTATAAGAGATACTATGAAAAAGCATGCCCATTATAAGATTGAGGAATTTTCTTTCTAATCTGTTGGCCAAGAATTTTTATAATGAATAGATCTGGACTTTTGACCATTCTTTTTCTGTCCACCACCTGTTTCTTTTCCTTCTGTTAATCACTTAACATTGCCCCACAATATGCTGATCCCCTGTTAACTTCACTTCAGGGTTTATTTTTCCTTTTTGTGCCTCCACATAGAATATTTCTATTTTATGTCATTGTTTACTTTCTTCATTATTAGATTGGCAGTAATTTCATCTAATGATATTATTTGAGATAGTGGATTTTTACTGACAGAAATTTTATTTGAATACTTTTAAATATCTTCCCTTTATTTCCTCAACATATAGTAGCTTTCATCTGTCTTCTCGAACATATTGTTGTTTAATATACTTGTCTACCAGCTCTGTAACCTAGATTTGAGATGTTAATATTTTTCAAACACTCTTTTCACCTGTGTTCATGATGGTTATTGCTCTTTGGTTTCATATATATATATATTGTATATGATATATATGAATTTTTATATTAGAGTAATAGTGGCCTCATAAAGTGAATTGGCAAGTTGTTTCTCTATTTTCTGGAATATTTGAGTAAGTTTGGCTATTATTTTTTTCTTAAGTGTGTGGTGAAATTCACCATTGAAGTTACTAGACTTATTTTCTTTCTGGGAAATAGTTTAATTATAAATTAATTTTTTAAATTTATTTTTGAATATACTACTTTTCTATTCCCTTCTTGTTATGGCAAGTTGTAGCTTTCTTTTGTTTATAGAATAAACTATTTTTTTATTGTCATTCAAGTGCAGTCATCTCCATTTACCCCCCACTACTCTCCCCTCCCACCCATCCCCATCTCCCACCCTCAATCTTACCCCCCTTTGGCTTTGTCCATATGTCCTTTACACATGTTCCTTGATGACTCTTCCCCCTTTTTTTATTTTAGGACTTTTTTAAATAATTCATTTAAATTTGATAAAAATACCTTAATATCTTTTAATATCCCTGTAAACCTAGTAATAGTATCTCTCTCTCATTCTTGATATTGTTAATTCATGTTTTCACTATTTTTTATAACCACTCTTTTCTTTTTTCAGTTTATAGAATTTTCCAAAAGCAGTCTTTGATTTTGTTGTCTTTCTATGGTGTTTCCATTTTCTATTTATTGACTTCTGGATTTTTTTTTTTTTTACTTCTACTTATTTTGGATTTAATTTGCTCTATTTTTTTCTATATTTTTCAGTAGACGCTTATAGCTTTGATTTGAGAACTTTTTCCATTTTTAGTAAAATCAATTTTTTTTTCATAAAACTTTCTATAGCTAAATCCTACACATTTTGGTAGGTTGTGTTTTCATTTTAATTCCATTCAAAATATTTTCTAATTTACTTTGTGATTCCTTTTTTGTTTCATTGGGTATTTGGAAGTATGTCTCATCATTTCCAAATTAGTGTGGATTTTCAAAATGTCTTTGGTCTTGATTTTTAACTTAATCTTGTTGTGATCAGAGAAAATACTACAAGTGATTTTGGTCCTATAAAATTAATTTAGAGTTGTTTCTTTATATAGCATATGATCCCACTTGGTTAATGATGTAAGTGCTCTTGGAAGAATGCTCATATTTTCTGCTATTGGGTAAAATGATCTATAAATTTAAATTAGGGCAAGTTAAGTGATCTTATTCAAATCTCTGTGATTTCTGAATCTTGGGGATTACAGTTATACTAATCATTTAAATAGGATTTTTAAAGACTCCAAGTATCATTTTGTTTATTTGTGTATTTTTTTCTTCAGATTTGTCCACTGCTACTATATGAAATTTGAAGTTCCAATTTTAGGTTCACACACATTCTTGCATGTACCTTGATGAACTGACCTACTAATCATTATAGTGTATTTTTCTTTATTGATGATATTGTTACTTGCTCAGAAATCTACTTTGCTTGATATTAAAGCAGCCCTTTCCAGCTTTCTTTTTAAGTTAAATTTTTTGAGGTGACATTGTTTAATAAGATGATATAGGTTTCAGGTATACTATTTTATGATATATAATCCGTATATTGGGTTGTGTGCCCACCACCCACAGTCCAATCTTTACTCATCATATATATGACGCCCTTTACCCTTCACTGCTCTCCTATCCCCCTTCCCTCTAGTAACCACCAACTGTTGCCTCTGTCTATGAGGTTTTTTTCCTTCATTTTTCTTGTTGGTTCATTTGTTGCTCGCAGTTTTCTTTCCCACATACGAGTGAAATAATTTAATTCTTGACTTTTTCTGTTAAGAGCCATCCATATTGTCACAAATGTGAATATCTTTTCTTATGGCTCATTGGCATTCCATTGTCTATATATGCCACATCTTCTTTATCCAATCATCTCTTGAAGGGCACTCAGTTGTTTCTTTGTCTTAGCCACTGTCAATAATGCAGCAATAAGCACAGGGTGCATATATCTTCACAAATAAATGTTTTCAAATTTTGGGGGATAGATGCTGGGTCACAGAGTATCTCTGTTCTTGTTTTTTTGAGTAACCTCCATACTGTTTTCCACAGTGGCTGCACCAGTTTACATTCCCACAGCCGTGAATAGGGTCCCTTTTTCTCTACAACCTTGTCAGCACTTGCCGTGTTGTGGAAGGTGTTTCCTAACATCTTTTTTTTGATTGATATCAGCACGGTATGTCTTTCTTCAATCTCTTAATTTTAACTGATCTACCTTTTTCATTTTTCCCATGTATTCTTTACTTTTTCCTGTCTTTTTAAAAGCTGAATGTTCTGTTATTCCATATTATTTATCATATTGGCTTTTAGGTATACTTCTTCTATGAAAAAGCTAATGGTTACTCAGATTTTACAATATGAATCTTTAACTTATTATAATTGATCATGAATTAATATTGCACTATTTCATATATAACATATGAAGCTTATAACAGTGAACTTCATTTACTCTCTTCTTGTCCTTTAATTTGACCTCACTTGTCTAATACTAGATATTATATTTAGCTGTCTCTATATATTTTCAACCCCAAAAGGAATTATGCTGGTCTTCGTCAACTATCCTTTTTTTTTTAAATTTAAGGTTGTGCATATACTTACTATTTTTGGTGACCTTCATTCTGCAGTGTAGATCTGTGCTTTCACCTAGTATTATTTTTCTTTTATTTCAGGAACTTCCTTTACTATTCCTTGTAGGGTGGGGTCTATGAATACTTCAGCTTTTGTTTGTCTGAAAAAACTGTAATGCTTTATTTAATTTTTAAGAGTATTTTTGATGGTTATACAATTGTGGACTTATTTTTTTTCTTTCTCAGTACAACGATAGTGTTCCAGAATTTTCTGACTCTCATTGTTTCTGATGAGAAATCAGTATAATCTCTTGTTGTTCATGAATTTGTAATGTGTTTTTTCTTACTACTTACCTTTATCATTCATTTTCAATAATTTGACTCTGATATGCCTGGATGTATTTCTTTGAGTTTGTGTTTCATAGATATTTGTTGAGATTCTTAGATCTATTTTCATCCAATTAGGTAAAAATATGTTTTCATTGTTTTCTTAACCTTTTTTTCCTTCCTCTCACTCTCTTTTGGTACTCATATTACAAATTTTGATTGCTAGGGGTTTTCAAACTTAGAATCTAATTTTTCTCCCTAGTCTTTCACTCTCTATGTACCAGTCTATAGAATTTCTATTGACAAGTCTTCACATTTATTTATATTTTCTTTTGAAGTGCCCAATATAATGTTAAGCCCATACTGTGGATTTTTCATTTCAGATAGTGTATATTTCAGTTTTGTAATTTAATTTGGTTCTTTTGTATTAGTTTCCATTTCTGTACTGATTATTCTTCCTTTAACTGTTGTAAGGTTATTTTCTGATAATTTTAATATTTCTATATCTTCTTATAATTACTTTTCTTAAAATACAAATGGGTCACATTTTTCTTTTTCATGTAATCTAATAATTTCTTGTTTTATTTGGCCCTTGTGAATATTATATTGATGCAATTATAAATTTTGTTGTCTACTTTTAGAAACATTTGAATTGTGTTCTGGCAGATCACTTATTGGAAAATCAGCTTGATTTATTTAAACATATTTTTAAGCTTTGTGAATATGGTTTTAGTTTAGTCCTTATTATAACCTAAAGTAGTTTTATTTCTAAACAGTGGCCTTTTTGAGGAGGCCTCAGTTCAGTCCCTGGCCATTCAGCGGTGCCACTTCCGCTGACTGCTCAGAGCACCTGTGTCTCTCAGGAGGGTACGGTCTTGGATTTCCATTTAGTTCACAGCTTCCCGGTAGCTGTTCTCTACCAGGCCTTGAAGAATCTTGCTGTACACATATATAGTTTGGTAGTCAGCCAAAGAGGTAAATTTTATTATTAGTGCTTCTTCTCTGTGTCTTTTCCTTTATTCTGGTAGGAGGGAGAATGATGATTCAAGGATTACTCAGAATTTTCTAGCTTGGATAGTTATGTAATTAACTGAGATTGAGAACACTACTGAATGTGCAAATTTGAGATGGGAGGAGAGATTAAGGAAGCTGATGAATTATGAATTGCACATTGTAACTTTGAAGACACACGGGTGGAAAAGTCCATTTGGTAGGCATTGAAGTAAGAAGAGGGGAACAGTTTACGAACAAAGATTAGAAATGAAAGCTACAGTAGATGAGATATCCTCCAAGAGACAGTGAAGCGAGAAGAAAAAGAAAGACTTATGAAGGCCAAGTGGAAAAAACACAAGTACCAATGTATACAGACTGCTTTAAATGTGATTTGCCATGTTCTTTTATTGAGAGAGAACAATATTATATCCCAAAACCATTTATGAAACTACTTAGGATAGAGTTACTAAAGCTTTGCATGAAGAATATCTTTGAAAACATACATATTTTTGTCTTTGCCCATTTGTGATCATCACAAACTCAAAATCTACAAGTATTACAATATCACTGGTGAACATACAAGGCCATTGTCCCTCTTAAATATCATCTAAATTTAAGAATATGGAGGTATGCATGAACGTCCTTTTTTAAATGTTTCTTTTAGTACTTGTCTAACTTAGCTGATACTTTGCAAAATACAAAATACAAAAAAAAATAGTTACTGATTAGTCCAAATGGTGAACAGATTGCAATACAAAAAGATACATTTGGAAAAATCTAAACAGTATGTGTATTGTGTGTGATTAGCTTTTTTCCAGTTTTGTTATTCTATGCCATTGCAGTCAATGTAATTGCATCTTGTGAATATGTTACAAACATGTGTTTTGCCCAGATGAAGAGTAATCACAACAAGTAATTTGAACTTGTCATTTGGAAGCATTACTATAAATGGCAGGAGAATATCGTGTTTAATCTTTATGACTTGGATATGCATTTTTGTAACCATTCCAAAAAGTTGCTTAAGGTGGCAGATGCCGACAGATATCTGTCTGTTAGACTATTTTTGTGGCTAAAAGAAAAACCCATAATGAGCTTTTTGCCCTACCACTTTGCTGTGAACTTGAACAGGAAATCATGCAGAGTCATGGGAAGTGTATCACTGGTTTTTCTACATACACGCAGAGGCATACCTGTCCCCTATATGCAAATGAGGATTAGAGTATGTAATGACTTCTGTACATTTTTTGTATTTGAAAAAAATAAGGCACAAGATCCCTTCTGCAATGTGTTTACAGTTTTCAAACACTCTGTAATCTATTTTATGCTGTCTCTGGTTCACTTTACTTCCCATGCTTGTAATGCCTTTAGTCCACTTTTCCTCCCTTGTCCGAGGCCCATTGTCTCAGCTATTCAAGATTATCTTAAAATGTGCTTGCCTAAGGCTGATGGAGGTGCCCCTCATGTGTGCTTTTAATTTAATCACTGTGACTCATTAGATTCTGTTGTACATGTCAGTTCCCTCAGCACTCTGACACATGACTGTAACCTGCCTGAGATCAGGGACATTGTCTTACTCCTACCTATATAGCCCTAGTATCTTGCACTAGGTCTACAGTATGATAGGTATTCAACCCTACTACCATGCCTTCACCCCTAACCATGGCCCATTTTGTCTTTTTATTAACCACTGAAATCAGAACTCTCCCTTGGTTGGGAGTTGGGAGAAAGTAAGTATGTGCTGAGCTCTATCCTAAGCACTATAGAGATTTACAAATCCTGTAATGAACTTTTTGTCACTAAGGCAGAATCATTGTTCAATACATGTATAATTAGAATCATAGAGTAAGAGAAAAAAAATGAGTGGTAAATTCTCACAAAAGTCTTCACAGGATAAGTATTATTTTGTCTCGCTCTCAAACCACATCATTTTTGGTAGGCACAGGAGGTTGTGCGGCAAAGATGGAACCGAGGCAGGAAAATGCAGATGAAGCTGTCGGGGTAGGGGCTGTGGGTTCTCTGGGAAAGTGTAGCAATGGAGAGTGAAGCGAGGCCACGGTGCTAACCTGAAATGTGCAGAATTAGTCAGTGACTATTACTATGTGTGTCATTACAGCCACATGAACTTAGTGCATATGTCTGTAAATTTTTACTTATTGTGAATCCATAAACCCAAATTATCAGATAAAAAGAAAAAATAATGGGCAAACCACTACGTGGTTATTTAATACCTCAGCCATATCAGGTGGTGGCTTTTTCTGTTGTTGTTGTTAGAAACAAATGTGTGGGGAAAGGACACTATAAGAAACCTTAAAAAATTACATCTATCATGAGTATATTATGTGAATAATAGATATAATAAAATTAAATTTCCTGACCTTGAAAAGTCGAATATTTCCCTGCCATCTCTTTCAATTTTGTGCACCTTCCCTATCTTTCTATTTCTACCATTGTGTTCTTTGGCCATATGTCTATTACGAATAGTTTCAGGTTTAGTCAGTAAATGAGTATGAGAAACTATAAAAATTTTTAAAAGCTGTCTATTGTCAAAGCCTATTAATTGACATTGAACAATAACAGCATAGTAGCATTTGTCTTATTAGCTAGTAGAAATGTTATAGGGATATATCCATTGCCTGGAAGTTTAATCCTGCCAAATGAATCAATAACAATGGAAGCTTTGATTTATGTGAGGGGATATATGTCTGCACCTCTGATTGGTGCCTATCATCACAGCAAAGGTAAATTCCAGTCCTAACCCTCAGTACCGGCGAATATGGTCTTATTTGAAAATAAGTCTTTGAAGATATAATCAAGATAAGATGAGGTCGTACTCGATTGAGTGGGCCCTGAATCCAATAACTAGTGTCTTTATCAGAAGACACGTAAAGACACAGAGACACATGAGGGAAGAGGGACATGAGACAACAGGCAGAGACTGGCAGGACAAGCCAAGGGTTTCTGGTAACCATTAGAAACTAAGAAGAGGCAGAGAAAGACACCTCCTTAGAGATTTCAGAGGAAACGTGGCCTTGCCCAAATCTTCATTGTGGACTTCTAGCTTCTGGAACTGCAAAAGAATAAATTTCTGTTGGTTTAAGCCACAGGGTTTGTGGTACGATAATTTATTATGGCAGCCCTAGAAAACCAAAACAGTGTGGTAACACAGTAGTGCTCACGCTCACTGGTGGGGTGTATGGTGAGAAGTGGTATCCAGCAACAGCTTTCGATAGTGCCTTCCTTTAAGAGAGAAACACCAAAGAAGCGGCATAACGTGCCAATCAGGAACATAGGCTTTGATGTCAAACAGATAATGACTGCCGGTTGCAACTCTTACCTGCTGCGTGCCATTAGGGAAAACATCCACTTCTGTCACCTCCCCTTTTCCATCGGGGCCTGGTACCAAGTGGGCTTTTTCCTACGGCCTAGAAAGATGAAATGCCTTATCGTAACACAACTAGCAGGATACAGTAGCAAGAGTTGAATTGTGGTCTTTTTGACTCTAAGATTCTGGTTTATTCCACAAGAAAATACATACATAGTACATACCTGCTCAGGAGATCTATCAAAACCTATCAAAAAAGCTAAGTTATTCTGATAGGGAAGATCAATGGAGCTTCTTCAAAGGAGATGGACTCGAGTGGCTACGTAGAGTCCAAACAAAATTCTGATAGGTGAACACATCAGGGGATAGAGGGGCAGCTTGGGAACTCTGAAAGCCCGTCAGAGCTGAAGTCAAAACTATCATAGATACCGAGGTCTCAAAGTGTGTGGCTTGTTTTAGGTGAACAGCCAATAGACCCGTGCAGTTAAATAAATGTAGTCGAACATGAGGCCAGACTGGTAAGTCAAGCCAATTTCTGCAGGGCTTAATTACTTGCTGAGTTTGGAATGTATTCTTGTTAGTGAGGCATCACTGAAGGATTTTTAAGCAGGAGAGTGGCAAAGATATGAATTATGTAGAGATTATTCAATAATTCAAATTTAGTCAATACAAAGCATAAACAGTTTATAACAGCCCCAATAATATATAATGCAACAGTATATATATATATATATATATACACATATATGTGTGTGTGTGTATGTGTATATATATATATATATATATATATATATATAAAATGCTTATCTGTCACAGGTGTTGCATGCATTATTACAGTCACGTTTATCTTTATCTGCAAGGAAATATACCAAAATTACAGCAGTGATATTTAAATATATGGGTAATGTTTACTTTTGCCTTTCTACTTTTTTCTGTTCCCAACTTTTCAATAATGAACTAACCCTGTGTCAGTAACACAGTGACAGCCAAGCTAGGGACGAGGAGGCCAGAAAGAAGAATCTAGCAATAACCCAGGACCGACAAGGTAAGGCTTCGGGTGAGCAGAACACAAGCAGGAGATATAATTCCAGGTATAACTGACAGCATTTGGCAATGATTCATTGCGGGAAGATGTTAGAGAGGTGCAGCCAAAGTGACACAAAGATTTAGGCATTAGCAGAGGATCAATAGGAGTATAAATAATGAGCTTAACTTTAGACATGCAGAATTTGAGGTGACAGCTAGACCACAGTGATTTTTAGAAGTCTCAAGAGCTGTCACAACGGGCCAAAGCCTTAAGGCAGAAAAAGGTAAAAGATATGGCAAGCTATTTCTAGAGCAGCTTAAAAAAAGCCAAATGATGATTAGTAAAATTGTCAGCCTGGTAATAAAATCCCAGAAGCCTTCTAATGTAGGTAGATTCACATGAGTCAATTTACTAAAAGATATAAAGTGATGCACTCTTAGAAGACGGATATAATTCACAAATTATAGTTAATGTGATGTGGGATTATTAGGCGTTCAAATACAACTAAAAATGCAGTAAACTCAACCACCTCCTAATAAGGAGCTGACAAGTGACACAGAAAGTCTGCTTGGAAAAAATACAGCTCTGCTGCTTGTCACGGTGTCATCCCCAATGAGGTACATAAATAAACATGTCACTCACTGTGTTTTCACTTCCTCCCACAAGACTGTCAGCAAAGTGGAGTAAGAGAACAAAATCACAGGCCTGGGGAAGAGAATCAAACAAAGAACGGTAACAAAAAATAAAGAACCGTCTTGGTCTCAATGTTAGGCTGCCTGCAGGTTAGGAAGGAACAGCCCAGGGCGCATCGAGGATTGCGCAATTAAGGCTGCCCGTCCTGGTGGGACCCCCTCCGGAGTCCAGTAATCACTTTGCTAATTCTGGCACATCTTGAACACATATTTTTTAAAAATACATATTGCCAAATTGACATGTCACAAAAAAAGACTATCTGGATTTATGACTCTGTTGCATGCTTTCTCTGCCCAATTCATCTCTCAAGCAGATGAATGCAAGATCCGTATGGTTTTAGTAAAATTGCTCATATTTCTGAGCCTTAGCGTCATCAGCTTAATAGGGATTTTAATAGTAACCTCTAGTTGATTGAAAGAATTGACTGGAATAAAGTATTCAGAATCTAGGATGTCTGAGTTAAAGGTAGAATATTGAATAAAATATTTATTTTACTCTTCTCACTTTTGAAAGTGTCAACTAAAACGGTAGTAATAGTTGTTGAAGCTAAAAGGAAGCATAAATCTATAAGGATGAAGAGACAAGGAAGTAGAAAGGAAAAAATGGAAACTGGAAAGCAGAAGATGAATAGAAATTGATTTATCTGACATGAGAAAACTAAATCCTAAGTCATCAGTGGGAAAACTGAAGAAAAGAAAAGACAAACAAACAAAAAAAAACAACCTTGTTTGTGCCGGAGATCTCAAATCACTCAACAATTTGCAGCCAGAGGGACCTCTGAAAGTGGGAGTGAGGGAGGGCAGGATAAGATGGATTGCAAGCCTCTTTAAGAAGTGGCTAAGTCCCCATGTCGGTCCTCCAGGCCACGTGGCTGAGGCATGCCACTCCTGTCTTTTCCTTCCCATCAGAACAGAGGATTCAATGATATCTTTAAATAGCATAAAACAAAGCATGTCTCTGCTTAAAGATGTTGATCCTGTACTGAAACATAGGAAAGTAAGTGAAAGTATGCATAATAATACAGAGTTGAAATCTAGCGTTCCTCTCCTATTTGATTCTCAGCACCCAGTCAGCTAGCTTATAATTCCAGGCTGGATCATGAAGTTTGTTTCTCAGGTGAACGTATTAGGTCAAGAGAAACATCTGAAGATACTGATGCACGTGTAAGTGTATGAAAAGCATTCTCATATGGACGATGGACCAGAACAAATGGAAATAAGCTTACTGGAGAAAAAGAGACATGCAGGAAAATGAAATGTTCAAAATAATCTATATTAATATTTCTTATTGATATAAAACAATATCAGCTGTTCTGTTTAACATGGTGATCTTAGCCAAAAATGGCTATTTAAGTTTCAATTAAGTAAAATTAAACATTTTGTGGCTAAAGGCTTCTGTATTGAATAGCGCATATTGTAAAACATTTCCATCATAGCAAGAAGTTCTGTGGGAAGCACTGCAGCAGAGTAATTAGGAGGCAAACAAATAAATAAGAATGCCTTTGGAAACCAAAACCAGGGAAAACTCAATGGAAGAGTTAGAAAAGATATATGTAAGAAGGTTCCACAGAGAGTAGAACAAAAATATAAAGGAGAAAGGAAAATGTAAAATTTGTCTAGGGGGTCCAAAATGAGATTAAAGTTATGTCCAGAAATGGAATTAGAGAAAGAGAGCACCATCTAGGAGATAAGGTTCCCGTGTTGAAGGACATTCATTTTCTGATCCAAGTCTCTGTTCACGGACGAGCGTAATGGATCAATCTTACCTATATCACAGTACACCATTATAAAGACTCAGAGCACCGAGGAAAGGAAAATTCCAAAATATCTGGGGGGTGAGGGGGAGGGGGGGGATGTATAAAAGTTCAGAAATCCAAATGATTTTACAAGGATTTCTCATTAAGCAACACCGGAGCTAGGAGAGAATGGGGCAACACCTTTTGCATTTTGAGGGATAAATATTACAAACTTAGAATTTCATATACAGCCAAACTTATCAATTCTATGCATAAGCAGGGAATTTTTTATATACTTACATGCCAGAACTCAAACATTTTACCCCCTTAAACACCCTTTCACAAGAAGCTCCTGGAGGACATGTTCTTCCACAACAAGGAGTTAGCTAAGAAAGAAGAGAAATGGGATTCTGGAATTTAATGATCCAATTAAAGGAAGGGATGAGGGCAGGGGGAAGGGAAAAGGAGGTAAGGGCGGGAAAGACAAGAAGGGAAGAGGGAAGGGAGGTAACAGCACAGAAGTGATGCAAGGTCCTAAAATAACAGCTATCCACTAAAGATGGAGAGCAACAAGTGTCTTCAAGGAAGGGGCTAAATGCCTTATGAAGATGTCCTCAAGACATTGAAACTGAGAGAGTCCTGATGTATTTGAATATATTGAATGAAATGTAGACAGCTAGGCGAGAGTTTGAAAATGAATTAGAAAGAAGTATCTATCATCCCCCTCTCTCCTCCCCTCTGGTTACTGTCAGTTTGTTTTTTATTTCAATATTGCTGGTTATATTTTGCTTGCTTGTTTATTTTGTTGATTAGGTTCCACTTATAAGTGAAATCTTATGTTATCTGATATGTACAGCCCATGGACATGAAAACTAAGAGCTGCGGGATGGGGCACAGGGTGGAGGGGTAAAGGGGAGGAAATGGGACAACTGTAATAGCATACTCAATAAAATATACAAAAAAAAGTATCTAGAAAACTAACTAAATAGGACATACATTTTATAACTTCAGGCAAAACAAAGTTTGGTAAGAAAGAAAGAAGTCATTGTAGTATACTACATGGCTAGGCAGTGAATCTATTTCACATAGCCAAAAAATGTAAAAACATGGTACTGAACTAACGATACTTAGGATGAAAGTACGTCGAATGGTAGATGCAATGGGAGGTGTGTGTGTCTACATTTATGGAGTAGTGGACTATCTGTGAGAACTATGTACTCATCTTCTGTATTTGAAAGGAAACGGATAATACGAGAAGATAAAAATAAAGTAATAGCAATATATAATGTAATTTAGAGATGTGGAGGTAAAATTAAGAATGTTTGCCTCTGTAGAACCTGATATGTGAGGAAGGGGGAATCAGAGGATTATTGTTTGTAATAATAAATCTTGCAGAAGATTTTGACTTTGAGTTATAGGCATATATTATTTTGATAAAACTTTAAATATTAATATACTAACAAAGGAGTTCAGCATGTGACATGGCATATGTCAACTCTCAATAAACGTTAGCTGAAACTGAATCAGGGATCTAACCAACTTTATGTTTACTGTGATTAAACATGTTCTCCTGTCAGAACACTCAACACACACAATTAGAAGGGTTTGTGAAAAGTTGGTATGCTGCGTTAATGTGCCCAGTAGGCCTGAGATTGATACCAGCTCTATACCAAGCCTATAAGTCTGTTTTATTTTCCGTTCTCTCCCCACACTGCCTCTCCCCACTCCTATTCCCCAGCCTGTCTTCAGTGTTTTAAATCAATACATATTTAGCATCTCTTGAAAATTAGATATGACATTACTGGGCCGCATTCCCACATGACAACAACCAATGGAAGCTGAGTGGTGGCTTCCACCTTTAAGTGAGGCATATGCTCTCCCATTTGCCACAGTTCTACAACTCCCTTTTAGCTTTCCCTAAACCTCACTTCATAAAATTGCATTGTTTATTTGACATTGGCATGGAGGTGGGGAAGTTTGCATTGTCAACTCTCATTTCAAAAATGAGGAGCCATTGTTCCCCTGATGACATTTGCTACTAAGTTTCACATACTTATTTCCATTCTACTGCAAATGTCAGTTTAAGAGTTGGATATGAGTGGGATTTGCAGACAGCGCTGGGGGTGGAGATAAACTTAAACATGAGAGACATCACCGCAGGGTGACACATTTGCTGCCTAGACACTGGATGAGATTCCCTAGGAGCAAGTGCATCTACAGGTCAGCAGCATTGGGAGGAGTCCTAAGAACATGTGGATGTGGTCTTTCAGGACCGGCAGTGTGGTTCTCTTCATTCTCATCATGGCTGCTAGAGAGTGGCTGGGATAACAACATAAGGATCTCTGTAGAGGCAATCTAGTGTAAGAAATAGACACATACAAATATTACAATGGAAGTTAATAGGTGATAGAATAGCAGTAATTAAGAAGTAACAAGGATGGCTGAATCTCTGGGGAGGTCATTAGTACTGCAATGATTATTGAATTCCAGGGAAAGCACGATCTCTCTGAGAAAGTGTGACACTGTCATTGCGCTTGTAAGACTATGTATAACAGAGGGGTAAGGAAGAGGAGAAACCCAATGGGCTAAAAATTAAATAGTCTAATGAATCCAAGAATAGTAACAACTGAGTTAAACAAGAGATTGGTTTTTCATGAATAAAGCTCTTTAAAAATTAGATCATTGTTAATGTTGATAGTAAAGATAAGAGAGTGGACTTTATTTTGGAAACTTTATAGGCTTCAAATTGATTGACAGGAAAGTAAAATGGATTGCTTTAAATCAATATTCTCTAGAATATATGGCATAGAACTTTGATTCCTTAAAATGCATTTCAAATGTAAAATTGTCCTCTTGTAGTTAGGCTTTGTCTGCTGTGTTTATCACTATGATATCCAATTGGGCATATACTCTCCTTAATTTCAAGTGCCTTTATTATTTCAAATTACCTCGGGTTCCCCAAAAAGACAGAACTACAACAAAAATAAATTCTAGTAGTCATTATAATAATTTCTGTGAAGATACTATGGTAAAGACACACTGAATCCACTCAGAGATATTTCACTGGTTAAGAAGATTTCATCTTGTGGAAATATAAAATGTCTTTTTAGACATGGCCCTCAATGTTGAAGCACAGAATCATTATCTTTTTATTTGGCTAACACGTCGATACCTTTGCTTCTGTATTATAACATAAAAATCTCTTGTTTCAGAATTACTCTGGTTGTTTTACATCTGGGCATCATGAGATGTGGAAAGAAAGAAATTTAGAGTCAGAACAGTATGCAAATTCTGGTATCACCATTTAACAGGTGAAATATAAGCCAAGTTACTTCTTTTCACTAACCACATTTTTAAATTTCCTCATGTGTAAAATAAAATTTTAAAAAAAAATGATTCCTAGCTCACAGGGTTATTCTGAGGCTAAAATGCACTGATGCCTGCCAACCCCATCTATCCAGCCCCTCTTCTGCCACTTCTTGACTTATAATTGACCCTTTATTAACAGCAGAAGAATTCAAGTGCTTTCATCACACTACGTTGTAACTCCATGCCTGTACTTTAGCAGTTTCCCCTACCTGTCTGCAGGCCCTTCCTTTTTTAAGAGATTAATTCCCATGTGCCTTATTAATGTTAGTTTAGCCCCAAATCATCCTCCCTTGTATTCTCTTAGCAGCCCCTGCTTACGTTAAAATTATCTGTTTAATATTTGATATCCCACTACTTAACTAATACTTTCTAGGACCTGGAGACTATTTTTTTCTTTCCATATTTTCAATGTCTACCAAACTCTGTAGAGCCAGTGTCTACATACCCAGCATGTAGACAGCATGCAACAGATGTTAGTGACCCCTTAAGAAAACCTACACAAGTGAGCGATAGTGATAAAAAAAATCTGCATTGCTGATGTTTTCTGTCCCTCCCTGTGTGCACACACACTGCACACACACACTATAGTCCCAGCTTGATGCTTTTTCAACAAAAATAAACCCAGTTAATACAGAGACATACAGTGATGACATGTGCTATGAATTCAGCATCAATTAATACCATGGTTCTCTTATTAGCTGCCTCAGAACAGGCACCCTCATGAGCCTTCAATTTAGATTTTAAAAGAGCAAGGAGGGGAATTATTGCATGCTAATCAGCTATAACTTCCACCTTTACATGGTTGATTAGAGATGACAGGGTAACTGCCAAGTGGGCAGAGGAGCTTCCCTGAGATGAAAGGCACTAGACGCTCCAGTATCCCTCCCTCCCTCTTACCTTTCTGACCCAACAGTTTCCAACACTTTCACTCATCCTGTATCTTCAATGTCACAGGACCAGGATGGTATCACTGTAAACAAGGAACACTCTGTGTCAGTCATGAAGCTAAGAGTCGACATGTGGCAAGTTAATCCTTCCTTAGAAAGATCGCGTGTGGCCTGTCACTGGCATTGCCCCTCCTTCCGGCCCCTTTGTGATTCTCTAACTCCATATACCTCCCTCATAAAAATCTCTCCCATGTCTGCTTCCTTCACAAAGACTATGTTGAGGGCAGAGAGTGAGTTTTTAAAATTTCCTTATCTTTTAAGCTTACACATAGCAGGTGCTCAATAATATATATTTTTTTAGTTGAATAAATAAACAACTCTGAGCTCGAAAAAAAACATGGGAAAGTAGGGTATTGGGTGCAACCGATATGGGTTCTCAACCCTGTGCTGGGTTGTACAGCTGGCAGTTGCTGGGCTCCAAAGATGCAAAACAAAGGGCTTATTCTTGCCAAATTCATCTGCCCTTCTTGATTGATTTTTCTGTCCATAATCCCTGCATATTTCCTATACCTGCTGACACAGACTAAAAAAAATCAAGTGAAACTCATTTTTTTCCTTTTGAAAGCCTGCATCCAGAATCATCACATGATGCAGGGTCTTTTTCCTTGTCCAGGGTTGAAGATACTTCTAGATAAAAGGCATATCCAGCTCTCAAATGAAGCTTCCAAGTTTTACTATTCGAAGTATCAAAAGAAAGTGAAGAAGAGGCAGACATAATTGGTATGGATTCCTTTACTTCCTCATCAAAATTCTCAGCTGAGATGCCTGTGTAGGCTGGAAGGGTGGCTCAGTGGCATAGAGACCGAGAACCCGCTATTGCTTTAACACCCGGCAGAGCCCTCAGTGAGAAGACTGGAGAGAAACAGAGAAAACATAGGGTCGATCCCACATTACATGGACTGCGTGAGACACGTTCTCTCGTTTAACCCTTGCGACAATTCTATGAGGTGGGCATTGCTATTATTATCCTCATTGTACGCTTGAGGGAATGGGAGTTGAGAGAGCTTCAGCAGTTTATCCAAGGTTCCATAGCTAGTAAGCAATGAAGCCAAACCTTAAATCCTTCCACGGTAGGCCTGTTCCAAAACACATACCATTAGCTACTATACCATATTGCCCAAGGCAGATGTAGATGAACTTAGAAAAAAAGTAAAGTACTACATAAGTTCTTGTTCTATCTTTATTCTAAGTTAGTGCTAAATTTGTTTGTGAAAGAACTGTGAAGTCCAATACCCAAATTTAACATCTGCCAGAGCTTTATTTTTTCTTTTTCTTTTCTTTTATTATTGTCACTTTAATTAAAGAAAATTTCCAGTATCCCATCTATATCACTCTAGAACATCTGTAGATTTTGTGAAGGCTGATTAGATATCAGAGTACCAACTGTGGGGCTCGCTCCTGTCATTCCCTTCCTAGGCTATCAAACAAACACATGGAAAAGATAATAATAAAAGAAGAGAAACAGCAGTGTTTTAGTTTTGCTTATCAGAGGAGCAGACAGACTTTGCGTACCCACATCACGTTTTATTTCACTGTGTTGCACCAGGGTAGTGAAGGAGTAGAGCAGCCTGTTTTCAGCATTGCCGAAGATGATCAATGGAAAGGGGAGACTGTGCGTGGCTCTTCCTTCTGCGTGGAGAATTTATTAAAATGGCTTGGTGTCTGATCGAGAACAGAGAGCTCTGGAAGCTCTGGACCAAGTCCATAATTTCCCTGATATGATAAGCTCTAGAAATATTAGGTCATGACAGGAATGCAGAACCCCCACTACAGTGACATACACAAATACAGGGCCAATGGCACAGGTATTTGAGAAAGACAGACAGCTCCTCATCAGCTTTTCTGGTAATCTAACAGGTATCTTTTTATGGTTTTCTTGTGGGAAATCATTTTATACATGATATGTACTGTAACCAGCCCCCTGGTATCTGAAGAGAGCAGGACTTTCTCACTAAGATGATGAAACACCATTATTCGGCCCCAAGTGTTCTTTCCTCCTGCCACTCCTCTTTCTCACAGACACTGTATTCCCTATGCTCCCACCCTCTGAGCATCACACCCTTCCCTGTAGCGAATGATCTGCGCCTTTACGCATGCTCTTTCCTCTAATAATATTGCTTTTATTCCTTCCTTTTCTCTCTGCTCTGCCAAACTTTGTGAATGACTTCTTATTTTTCAGGACCTGACTCATAGGTCACCCCTCCTCTGAAGTCTTTCTCATTTCCCCCTCTGAGTAAGATACGCCCTCCTCTGAAGTCCCACTGTGATGTTGGCATGTGACACATAGCCTGCCAAAATAGAACAAGCTTTGTTAATAAATTATACATGAGCCCTGGCTGGTATGGCTCCCCTGGGGAAAGCATCATCCCATAAATTGAAAGGATGTGGATCTGATACCCAGTCAGGGCACATGCTTGGGTTGTGGGTTCCATCCCTGGTCAGGGTATGTACAAGAGGCAACCAATCGATGTTTCTCTTCATATCTCTCTCTCTCTCTCTCTCTTCCTTCCCCTCTCTATAAAATTAGTAAGCATGTCCTCGGGTGAGGATAAAAATAAAATAAAATAAAATATCATACATGTATTTAATTCACATTGACTACTATCAGGAATGGATTAAACAGAAAATTATCTGTCTTCACAATGTTTAGAACTTTAATGAAGAAGACAGACAATAGACAAGTAAGCAATTAAATATATGATAGAAGGTTGGGTCTTTGTACATCGCAGAATGAAAAGTGGAGTAATATATATTAATAGAGGGTGGCAGAGGGGTGGTAGTCAAGGAGAACCTTAGGGAAAGTGACTTGAGCTGAGACCTATAGGGAGGGAACTGACCATATGGATATTTGGAAGTGCATAGTTCCTGCGGTAGTGGCATTTCTGGAATATTTGAGGAACAGTAGAGAAGACAGCGTGACTGGAGCTGAATTTGCAAGGGGAAAGGGCAGAAATGAGGTCAGAAGAGGTGTCGCAGATGTCATAAACACTGCCTTATAGACCATGGCAAGGACTTTGAGTTCTTGTGAATGTGAGCAGAAACCGCCATAGGACTGGACACAGGAGGCTGATGTCATGTGGTTGAATCTGGTTGCTGGGGGAGAACATGACAGTGTTGAAGATGGAGGCAGAGAGACACAGTGGAAGGCTCATGTGGTGCTCTAGACAGAAGCAGGGAGGCCGGTTCGAGTGTCCAGCCTGCAGCCATGGGCAACATGTGGCCCAGGATGGTTAAGAATGTAGCCAAACACAAAAAACATAAATTTACTTAAAACCTCTTTTTTACTCATCAGTTTTCATTAGTGTTTGTATATTTAATGTGTGACCCAAGACAACTCTTCTTCCAGCATGGCCCAGAGATGCTGAAAGGTTGCACACCCCCGTATCAATTTGTTTTCAGGACACTGACCTCTCCGTTCTCAAATGCGCTAAGCCCTTTCCCACTCAGGCCTCTTCCCTTGCTGTCCACCATTGGAATGTTCTTCTAGCTTTGCAAATGGCAAGTCCATTCCCATCTTTCAGATCTCAGCTCATGTGGCATCTCCTCAAAGAAACCTTCCCTGGTTTTTCTGTCTGAAGCAGAGGTCACCTTAGAAAACCTCCATCCCCCCCTCCACCCACCATAAGTCTCCTTCGCAGCACTCAATACAATCTGTATCTCTCTTGTTTATTAATTCATTGCTTCATTCACTGTATCTTCTTCCACTTGAGTGAAGGGGTGTGAATACAGGGACCTTGTCTGTTTTGTTCACCGGGATATCCCCACTGATTAGCACCCATGCCTGGTACAACAGAAATACACACACAAATATTTATTTGTTGATGCATACAAAATAAGTGAAAAAGTGATGGAATGAACTAATCAAATGGAGAAGGTGCTGTGGTTCCGATAAGAGGCATATTTAGCCTGGTTCTGGAGACTTAGGGAAGGATGTTTAAAAGAGGTTGTTATAGTTTGCAAACCCTAATTGAAAAAGTGGATTTCAATTGGTTTTATTATTTTTCCTCTCTTAGTGACCTGGTGAAAGCATTTTTTCCAAATATAATATAAAGAGCACTTGCATTTACTCATCTCCTTCAGCCTTTCTATTCTTGGTAAGCCTTCATGCCATTTCTATATTCTCCGTTCGTTCTTGCTTCACATGAATGTAAACATTTCACATAATGAATCCTTATGGCCGTTTCACAAAGTGTCTGCTTACGAACTGGTCAAGTGTTTGCAAGTGCCCAGCTCAGGAGTCTTTGCTTTTTATCACTAGCTCTTTGTTGGGTGCCATCTTGACTTATCCTGGGAAAGGTTGTGACTACTGTAGCCCTGCCTCATTCTACATCCTGATATGAGTGATTATTTTTCCCCAAATCTCTGTGTCCAGAGTCACACCCCAAGGAAGGAGCAGATCCACCTAACTCCATTAAATCATGCTTTGGTTTCCCATTATATCATGCTATTCAGTGAGATTATATATCCCATCACTAATCTTGTGCCATTATTTTTTTTGAAGGGGATGCAATATGTGAAATTATTGAATAAAGCTCTTAGTGGGATCCAGGATGTACATTAAGCATATACTAACTCCTTATCATATAGCCCTTTATCCCCACCTGGTCCTGAGTTAGGTGTTGCTATGCCCACTTTTCCACTGGAAAAAAATGAGAAAACTTATATACCTAGCCAAAATGCTCACAGCTACTAAATCAGTAGAGAAACATTGCAGCTCTATGTTTGTGTAAGACCCCCAAAGCCTACCTGCCATCACCACTCCCAGTGAAAAAGCTGAACATATAAAAATGGTCTTGCAAAAATACCAGTGCCTGCACTTGTCTTTGGATGCTTTTTCTAGTGTACTGTTTCTTTTTTATGATTCTTCAACATTTATACTGCTCAGTCTTCAGGAAATTATGAAGGATGCATTATTTTCTCCCTAGATGTATTTATGATATAATTAATCCCATTCCATTTGGTAAACATTTATTGAGAATTGATATGTATCAAGCAAATTGTCAAGTAATGAGTGGAGATATTTAGATGAATGAGGCATGGTTCTGCCTCTGGAAACGCTCATATCCTACCGAGAAATACAGTCATTAAAACACTTAATTATGATCCATACAGTAGTTAGGATAAAAATACCTCAGTGTAGGAAAACAGAAAAGAATTAATTTTTCTAGGAGGAGCTGGGAAAATCTTTATAAAATAGGTGTTACTTGAACGTCCATTGAAGGATAAGTAGAAGTTCACCAAGTGCCTTCTATGCCAAGTGATTTGACAGCAGCAAGGTGTAGCTATATGAAGTGTTAGCAGTATTCAGGGACCATCAGTGGTCTCACGGTGACCAAGCTGTGTGTGTGTGTGTGTGTAAATAGAGGGCATACAGTGACTGTGACTGATGGCACAGATATGCCAGGGCATAGCCTGCACTGTCACACTAATAAGATTAGGTTCCACAAAAGCCTGGGGAGGTATCTATCACCTCATACCTGTTAGGATGTCTATTCTCGATAAAAGGAAATCAGTGTTAGGGAGGATGTGAAGATAAGGAAATTCTTATACAGTTAGTGGAAGTGTAAATTAGTATAACCGTTAGCTAAAACCTTATGGAAGTTCCTCAAAAATTAAAAATGTAATTACCACATGATTTAGCAATCTCACTTCTGGGTATATATCCAAAGGAAATGATATAACTATTTCAAAGAGATACCTGAACTCCCATGTTCATTTCAGCATTATTTATATAAGCTGAGGTATGGAAACAACACAACCTAAATGTCCATCTATAGATGAATGGATAAAAAAAAGGTGACACACACACACACATACACACACTCTCAGTGAAAGATTATTCAACCATAAAAAAAAGGAGACCCACTCATAACAACATGGATGAACCTGGAGGGTATGATGCTAAGTGAAATAAGCCAGAGAATGAAAAATACTGTGTTGTATCAGTTATATAAAGAATTTTTTAAGTTAAACATATAGAAACTAAGTGCTGAGAGGTGGGGAAAATAGGGAGATGCTGGTAAAAGGGTACAAAATTTCAGTTACAGATGAGTGAGTTCTGAGGATCTAATGTATAGCCCAGTGGCTATAGTTAATATTGTATTGTACACTTGAAATTTGCCAGGAGACCAGATCTAAAGCATTCTCACCAGGCAGACACACAAAAGGTAACTATCTGAGGTGATGGTTGTGGTAAATATTTTATGATGTCGATGTATATCAAATCATCACATTATGTACTTTCAATATGCACAAGTTTATTTTTCAATTATACCTCCTTAAGGCTGGGAAAAAAGTTTGGGCTTCATCTGGAAGGCAACAGCAAGCCTTTGGAGGTTTGTAACGCAAAGGGAACCTGTGAAAGAGAGAAATATAATGTAAGACAGATGAGAAGCTCCTATTCCTGCACATATTCTAGGAATGCAGCATCGTATGCTATGGAAAGCGAGGGAAACATCCCGCTATCACACCATACCCTGGCCATGCTGACCTTCCGCTTTTGCCCACGTGGTGGATCCCTTGTGTTAGATTGGTACCGCGTGGAAGATGCTAACATTTTGTTCACCAGAGTAGGAAAGCCTTCCAGCGGCCAGCATTCATAAAAGTTTTGGCGTTGCTGTCTCTTTTGCCTTTTTTTCCCAGTGTAGACTATTGTACTTGCTTGAGCTGGGGAAAGTTCTGGAGCCTCTCAGGGCCTCATTTTTCTCATCTATAAAATGGAGATCATAATATAATCTACGATGGTGGTGTTGTAAAAATTAAAGGAGTTAATACATGTAAAGTGCTGTGAACAGTGCCTGGCACAGAGTACAGGTGTTCCATGGAGATGCTGCAGGTTTGGTGCCAAATCACCGCATTGAAGCAAATAGCACAATGAAGCAAGTCACACAAATTTTTTGAATTCCAGTTGAATATAAAAGTTATGCTTACACTATACTGTAGTCTTTTTAGCTTGCAATAGCATTAGGTCTAAAAACAATGTACATTAATTAAAACTACTATTTTGTTAAAAATTTTAACCATCATCATCTGATCCTTCAGCAAGTTGTAACCTTTTTGCTGGTGGAGGGTCTTCCCTTGATGTTGATGGCTGCTAACTGATCGAGGTGGTGGTTGCTGAAGTTTGGAGTGGCTGTGGCAATCTCATAAAATAAAACAATGAAGCTTGCCTTCGTAATCAACCCTTCCTTTCATGAATGATTTCAGCAACATATGATACTGTTTGATATTATTTTGCCCAGAGTAAAACTTCTTTCGAAATTGATCTTCTCAAATCCTGTCACTGCTTTATCAACTAAGTTAATATAATATTCTAAATTTTTATCATCATTTTAATAGTTATCACAGCATTTTCACCGGGCATGGATTCCATCTCAAAAAATGACTCATCAGTTAAAGATTTATCATGAGATTATAGCAACTCAGTCATGTGTTCAGGTTCTACTTCTCATTATAGTTCTCTTGTCATTTCCACTGCACCTGCTGCTACTTCTTCCCACTGACATAATGAAGCCCTCAAAGCTATCCAGAGGGTTGGATCAACTCTTTTCAAACTCCTGTTAATGTTGATATTTTGACCTGTTCCCATGAATTATGAAGGTTCTCAATGGCATCTAGGGTGCAGAATCCTTTCCAGAGATTTAAAATTTACTTTGTCCAGATTCATCAGAGGAATCACTACCTTTGGTATCTATAGCCTTATGAAATGTATTTCTTAGATAACAAAACTTGAAAGTTGAAATTACTCCTTGAGCCATGGGCTGCAGAAGAGATGTTATGTTAGCAGGCATGAAAACATTAATCTCATGGTACATTTCTATCAGAACTCTTGGGTGACCAGTTGCATTATCAATGAGCAGTAATACAAGGTGGGGCAAATGTAGGTTTACAGTTGTCCACATGAAAAATAATACAATATTTCATAAGTAATACTAGAAGAATAAACTCTGTGTTTCCTGTACTCACAACTGTAAACCTACTTTTGCCCCACCCTGTATTTTGAAGGCAATCTTTTCTTCTGAGAAGTAACTCACAACAAGGGGCTTAAAACATTCAGTAAACCATATTATAAACATTTTTGTTGTCATCCAGTTCAGAAAAACATGTTCCATAACCCTGTGCACAGGCAGACATGCTTAGTACACAGGTAGAATACTTTTAGCACAATTCTGAAGGGCCATCGGATTTTCAGAACGGTAAATGAGCCCTGGGTTCAACTGTAAGTCACCAACTGCATTGGCCTCCAACAAGATAGTCGACCTGTTTTGAAGCTTTGAAGTCAGATATTGACTTCTCCCCTCCAGCTATGGAAGTCCTAGGTGGCATTTTCTTCCAGTATAAGGCTGTTCCATTTACATTTACAATCTGTTGCTAGATTCATTATCTTCAGTAGATCCCCTTGATACCCTGCTGCAGCATCCACATAAGCACTGACTGCTTCATCTTGCACTTTTATAGGATGAAGAGAGTTTCTTTCCTTAAACCTGTGAACCAACACCTGCTAGCTTTAAAATTGTCTTCTGCAGCTTCTTCACCTCACTCAGGCTTCATGCAATTGAAGAGTGTTAGGACCTTGTTCTGGATTCGGCTTTGGCTTAAAGGATTGGTGTGAGGTTTTTTGGTTGTTTTTTCTTTTTAGATTTTATTTATTTATTTATTCGAGAGATGGGAAGGGAGAGAGAAAGGGAGGGAGAGAAACATTGATGTGTGGTTACCTCCCATGTGCCCCACACTGGGGACCTGGCCAACAACCCAGGCATGTGCCCTGACTGGGAATCGAACCTGTGACCCTTTGGTTTGCAGGCTGGCACTCAATCCACTGAACCACACTAATCAGGGCTGTTGTGAGTTTTATTTTATCTTCTATCCGAATCACTAAAACTTTCTCCATAAGGGAAATAAGACAGTTACACTTTCTTATTATTCATGTGTTCCCTGGAACAGCAGTTTTAATTTCCATCAAGAACTTTTTCTTTGAATTCACAACTTGGCTGTTTCATGTATGCGGCTAGTTTTTGACCTATCTTGACTTTCAACAGGCCTTCCTCACTAAGCCTAATCATTTCCAGCCTTTTATTTGAAGTGAGAGAAATGCAAAAGTTTCTTTCACTTGAAAACTTAGAGGTCATTGTGGGGTTATTAATTTGCCTAATTTCAATATGTTGTGTCTCAGGGAATAGGGAGGCCCAAGAAGAGGGAGAGAGATAGGGGAGCAGCCAGTTGGAGGAGTCAGAACACACAAAAACTGAGTGACTAAGTTTACTGTCTTAAATGAGTAGGATTCATGGCTTCGTAAAACGATTATAATAGTAACATAAAATATCATTCATCTAAGGTCTCCATAACAAATACAATAATGATGAAAAGTTTGAAATATTGTGAAAAGTACCAAAATGTGACATAGAGAGACAGAGCAAGCAAATCCTGTTGGAAAAATGGTTCCTATAAACTTGCTTAATAATGCAGGGTTGCCACAAACATTTAATTTGTTTAAAAAAAAAAAGGCAATATCCACAAAGCACAATAAAACAAAGTACAATAAAATGAAGTATTCCAGTAACTGCTCAGTATTATTGTTTTAGTATACAAATTGGTTATGGATTACAAAATACCAAACTATTGTAATCTCTACCGGGTAGATTCATGTAAACAGAATAGGTGATTGAAATATGGCTCTTACACCGAGGCCATGGCTTAAGCGACTCCCCAACTAAGGAAGAGTAGTAGCATTTAGGGGGCATGTACCACACACTGGGTGTATTTATAGGCATTGCATTATGGACCCTCACGACCAGACAGTTATTGATACATATGTATTTATTTATATGCTACATAATCTTTCTTTTATTAAATAGGAAAATGAGAAGGGTTTAAGGCTCTTACACAAGGTTACACAAGTAGGAAGCCTTGAGACAAGGATTCTAAATGGGTTAACCTGAGTGGAAATTTGCTGTTTTCTTCACAGCACTACACTAGCTTTCATGTTAAAGAGGTCCAGGTGATTTATTTATTTATCTATTTTCTGTGGTTAAAAAATTATAGGACCGGGTCACACACACACATACACATACACAAACTGCTTTGTATCATTTCTGTAATTTGTACTCCTTGAAGTTATATAACATGTTTTCTAAACACACGTCCTGTCCCATTTGTTTCTCATAGGAACATGCATAGTGTTACTGCATTTTATACATGGTAACACTGAGAAACCAAGACATAGCCCCTTCCTTTGCCTTGTGGAATTCCAAACTGAGACTTCTGGGCAGGTATTAGGCCTTCCAAAATGTTTTTTGACAATGGGCTATGCTTTATCACTATTGCAGACTCTGCTTTCTTGGCATTTTATGGCAATATTTCACATTTACATACTCTTGTTCACTAGGGACACTAGACTTCATAATGGAAAGATCTGAATATCAGAATAAACTGAATAGTGTAAGTGAATATGATATAAAAGTGATAGAAACATCCCTTGTGGGACAAGCTCATCAAAAACCCACATGGCAGTCAAGAGGCATAAGGCTATCATTTTCAGATCCTAACCTCATGAGGCAGACCCGAGATAGGACTCAATACATGTGGTGGGCTGATAGTAAGGGGTTGTCCAGTTTCATCTTACACATAATTATCAAGCACTTCAAACCTATAGGGGCAAGGTCCATGCTTAAGTTGTGGGGATAGGGTGTATATTCAGCAATGCCATCTAACTTTCTCCTTGCTATTATACATACTAGTCAGTGTCATACAATTCAATTTTCTAGAGCATTGTAGAATTCACCTTTTGTTTCATGCACTAAGAAGAAAAAAATCATTTGGGCTATAGAAGAAAACATCGATTAGATTAAAAACCACATAGTGATATCTAGCTCTCATTTATCTCCCATGTTAGTCACACCGATATTTTTTCACAAATCAGTGTAACATTTAATTGTAGAACATGTACCTAGTTATTCTTGTGTTTACCAAACTGGAGGATGTCTTCTGTCATAAACCTAAATCAAACTTTTCATAATACACCTAAATCAAACTTTTCATAATACGCCAAGATATTAGATTTATATCATCTAATAATGTAAATATATGACTTACATGGTATAATCATAATTTGAACCATTCAAAATGCAATCAAAAATAACTTTAATAAAAATTACTTTTAATATTTAATTTATTTTAATGAAATTCTCATAAATGTTTACTAAAAGTATATATTTTAATTATATTGGCTAAATAATTCATTTATTTATTTATCCTTTTGCCTAATATGTAATGTCTATTTTGTAATTTCTACTATATCCTAAGTATCTAATATATGCCTTAAATTGTGCTTTGGTTTAATTCTTAAAAATATAAATTTAAGTGGATAATAAGCTTAATTTGCAACTGAATAAACTGATTTCCAGTGAAGTTTAGTTTTTCTAATGCGTAATTAAAAGTTACTAGTATCCAATGTATGATGGAAGTGTTTTTTTTAATATTGTCTTTATGAGATGACAGAAATTTTAGCAAGAATTTGGACAAATTGACAAAAAAATCCCTCTGAGATGCAGCTTTTAACATGGATTTTTTTAAGGGCATAAAAACAGGCAGTGAACTCACTAAAGAATAAAATAGCTGAAGATCTGAAAAATGCTGGAGTTATAGAAAAGAGGTAGTTTTCTCTGACTAACTCATACATTTAAATTTTTTTTCATTTCAGTTATTTATTCAGAAAATATTGTTGAGAACCTACTATATGTCAAACACTTTCTAGGAGGCTATTAGACATAAATCAGAGGTTAAAAATCTTTTAAATACCCTATCCTTTTGGAGATTACATGGTATCAGGGAGATACAGACAATAAACATATTAAATAAATGTTTTATCCAGCACAGTAGAATAAGTGCTGTGAAAAGAGAGAGGGAGAAAGAGAGAGTACAGGAATGGGCAGTGCAGTTTTCTGAGACAGAAGGAGTAAGTAAAGGAGTGAGCTGAAACTGTAACTAGAATAGTCTGAGTAGTTCCCCCTGGAAAAATGACATTTGAGCACAGACTTTCAGGAGGTGATAACAGTAGCACAGAGGGTATTGTGGGAACAGTGTTTCAGGCAGAGGGAATGGCCACTGCAAAAGGCTCCAAGTGGGGTTCCTGCTCGGCATGTTGTTATAAGCAAGGGGACCTCAGTGGATTGACGGGAGTGTAGTAAACACGAATTCAAATTGGTTAAGTGGGAGTAAATCAAGAAAAAGAAGCCAAAACTTTGTAGGCCAAGGCAAGGAATCTTTCTTCTACTTTGGATATAGGAGACTCTGGAGAGTGTGGGAAGATCTGATCTACCTTTTAAAAGAATAATTCTGACTGCTAACTTAAGAATAGGCTGCAGGGGGCAAGGATGAAAGGAAGATGATTGCAGTAGTCAGGTAAGAAATGAAAGAGAGTCTAGTGGAAGTGAGAAAGGTGATGGGATTCTGGATATATTTTGGAGATAAAGACTACAGCATTCCATTATATAGTCTGAAGAGAGCACAATTAAGGAATCAGGATACAAGGATTTTTCTTTTCTTTTCTTTTCTTTTTTTTTCTTTTCTTTTTTCTTTTATTTTCTTCTCTTCTCTTTTCTTTTCTTTTTTTGTCCTGAGCAATTTCCCCAATCAAGGACAAGAGCTCAGTTTGGGGCGTGTTAGCTTTAAGATGGCTATCCAATGCCAGTGCAAGTGCGGAGTTAGGTAGCTGGATATGTGAGTCAGTGGTTCTGGAGAGGGTTCTAGACTGAAATAATAAATTGGAGATCCATTGCCTGTGGATGGCATTTAAAGCCATGGCCATAGAGAAGATCACCAAGGGAGTGGGAGCAGGTAGGGAAGGTAGTTACAAAGTAGTCACAGGGAGGTAAAGAACAGCACAGAGAATGTAGTGAGTAATAATGTAATAACTATGTATGATGCCAGGTGGGCACTGGAAATATCAGGGGAAAAACTTTGTGAAGTGTATGATTGCCTAACCACTACGCAGTACACCTGAAAATAATACAAAATAATATTGGATGTCAACTATAACTGGAAAAAAAAAGACAGAAGACCAAGGACTGAGCCCTGAGGTACTCGGTTCTTATGAGGTCACAGAGAAGTGGATTACCTAGTGATCAAAATGAGAGGGAACGAAAGTAAGGTAGGAGGAAAAGGGGAGTGAGTGATTTTATTGTGGATGAGATGGCGATTAACAGTTTCAAGTGGTGATGGTTGGTCATGGGAGGTAAAGGGACTAAGAACTGACCAGTGAATTTGGCAACAAAAAAGGCCACAGCTGATCTTTACTTAAGCAGCTTCAGTGGCATGGTAAGGGTAGAAGTCCACTGGAACTAGTTTAAAACTGAGGAAACGCATCAGAGATAGGCAGATAACCCTTTCAGGGAATTTAAATGTATGAAGGAAGCTAAGAACTAGCATAATAGCTGGAAGGTGAGTTACAAAGAATTTTGTTTCTTTATGAAAAAAGTAAGAAGTTATGCCAATGAGAGTAGCCTAACATGAAGAGAAAAGTTGCTAGGGTAGTGGGGAAGTGAATGGATTGGGGATGTGTGAGTACTTCTGATGGTCATAAACTCTGACCTAATGTCCATAATCATGCTTGAAAGGGAGATTAACAAGTCTGTGTGTGTGTTTTAATTTTTTTTCTCTAGTCCCTGTCAGTGGCCAGGTATAGGCCTAGAGTAAGTCCCACACATCACGGGAGTCAGGTGTGAGAATGGCGTGCAGATGCCGAGAAAGACACTGGGAGTGAAAAGACACTGACCCCAGCTCTCAGCTTAGTGGTGGAAGGACTGTGAGAGGGCTGGATGGGGAGCAGGGACCTTGGCGGGTGAAGGGAAGCCAGTTTCCCGTTAGAGCAAAAGTTGAAGAAAATACTCAGAGTTTGAGGGCACAGGAGGTTTTGCTGATGATAGAGCCTGCATTCCAAGGGTTTCAGTGAAGGGCTTTGAAGATAAGAAAGAGAATGGAGTAAGAACTTCTGCTTTATGGAGATGGGAAAGTAGGAGATGAGGGGTGACAGGTACCTAGGAATTCTTGCACTGGGGACAAACACTGTGATAGAAGTCACGGGGTGGTAAATTCTGTTAGACTCAAATCTGTGGTGGCAGTGAGGATGCATTAGGGATCCCCAAGGGTGTGAGACTGGGCTGTCTCTTGACCCTTGTCAGGGGTGGAGTAGGCTCAGTCCCAGTGGGTGGGGGCACTTTTTACTCCCATTGATGGAGCCGAGGATATCTGAAGAGATCGAAGTTACTCAGATTGCATGGGTACTTGCCTGTCCTTTAAACTGCCTCTTGATCGTGGGATCCTTCCTTAACTCATTAGGTTGGGTTATATCTCTGTGTTCTGCGCTCCTCTACTCTCTGTATATCCCCAGCATTGCTCTCAATTCACCTTATTATAAATTTTTTAATTTATCTTGTTTTTGCTCCAACATGACTGAAGTCCTTGGGAGCAAGGATCCCTTTAGCTGTCTCTGCTTTTATAGGTCTACATCAATCCCTAATACAAGCCTAGAACACAGTAGACTTCACAGAAAGTTAAGGTGAATCATTGCAGTAATAAGATTTATCATTTATTGAGATTGTATTATGTCCTGAGCACCGTGTTAAGGACTGTATAAGCATCATCATGTAATCCTCACAGCAAGCCTATTTTATCCCCATTTGACAGAGGGGAAAACTGCGGCTCAGTAGAAAAAGCTTGCACAAAGTCAAAAACTTAAGAAATGCCAGAATGAAGGTTATTCTATTTCAGTTTACGCATTTCGCATTTTCTATTTGCTCGGTTCTGGAGGAAGCTAACTCCTCAGATTTACAGCAAGTTCAGTAGTTCTGACCACACTCCGAGATCCTCAAGCAGGATCAGATTTAGTGTTTGTAATCTTAAAGGCACCTGAACTGACAGGTTTAGATGGAACCAGGAAGAGTCAAACTGATAAGGGTCTGCCGGCTGGTTGCTACACATCTGGCGGGAAAGCAATCCAATAAATCAACCTGAAGATAAGCCAGATGTTAGCCTAAATCAGGGAGAGTGACAGACACTTCCCAGTCAGAAAGAATAATATGTCGGTATCCAAATGCTGATGCATTGTTGCAAAATGTTCATTGTAGACCTTTATAAAGCCCGGAATGAAAAATCAAATCAATCCAGTTTAACAAATGTAATTGAGTACATACTGTGTGATATGCTAAATATTATAGATATAAACGTTTTAAAAGCTGTGATCTCTGTTCTTATGAAGATCAGAGTTTAGAAGAGAAGGCGAACATGAAATAACTTACATTGTGATGAATGTATTGTTTTATTTCATGGATGTCATGCACTGGCAGCAGCTGATGCTGCCTAGGAAAGATCAGCCAAAGAAAATAGGTTTCATCTGAGCCTTGAAAGACAAGTAAGAATTTAGAGGTAGAAAGGCCAGGAAGAATCTTCCTGGTAAAATGAATAGCATGAGCAAAGGCAAATGGCATGAAGGACTCGGGAACTCTTTTGTTGCAACTGGAACACTGGCTGTGAGAATGATGAATAAAACACCTACAAAGGCATCCTGGGACTTGCAAGTTATGCTAAGAGTTTGGACTTCAAAATCAGTTTATATCTTAAACTCTGTCCGCTGTATATTTATTGAACTCCTGTGAGGGCTAAGTGTTGCTTAGATCTGGGGGAGAATTCATCAAGGTAGAAAATGATACATCTCTACATACAATGAGCTTAAGTAGAGCTTAGGAAGGAAAAATAATGGATGTAAAATACTAAGAGAACAAGTTGATTACAAAGTACATATTCAGTAGGAGTTTCAAGAAGGGCGAATCATTACGGCTTGGAGTCATAAGGAAGCCTTCAAAAAGAGCAGGGTTTTTGAACTAGCCCCCCAAAATGGGTGGAATTTGAATAACTTTACTTACGGTTAGTGTTTGTGTAATATCATCAGCTCATGTCCTCAGCATTTCCCATTTCACTTCCCTGTCCTTTCAACTCTAATCGCCATAAAATAAAGATCAATGCCACAGTTTCACAGGTGCAGATGCTCACCAATTAAGATGCAGCAGGGATCAGATATCAGGGCCGATTTGCCTAATTCCATAGCCAGGCATCAGATTTTTGTCCACTGGAAAAACCTCAGGAAAAAAAGGAAATGATTGGAGAGGAGTGAATAAAACACTTTTTTCCCCTCGCAGAAGTCCGAGCTTGCACGGATGTATGGACGTGCGGGCAAGTGTCAGCAAGCCGGTATTGAGAGAAGCCCTAGACCTCAGCGTGGCTCAGAAAATGCCTGCAGACAGGGCTTGGAGTCTACCGCTGCCCTCAGTGAATAACGGTCAAGGATTTAAAATTGGCTTTATAGGTCCCCCCAGCACCTTCTTGTACAGACAAAATTCAAACCCAGTAACAAATCTGGCCAAGACTGCAGGAAGCAGGGGACATTATTTTTAAAAGCCTCACTCCATGGTCTTAACAGATTCGGAGACTTTCTAACCCTGGGACACATTCCTTATTATGATCAGGATTGCCTTGAACTCACTTTCTCACCGCCTGCATTCCTAATTAACTAACTGCTTCTGTACATTCTAGGAATCATATTGCTATTTGTAATTACATGCACTGTGCATTTCCCTATATACCATGTATATTACCTGTACCGTAGTCCTGGAAATGATCTGCATTTACGTCTCCAGCCTACCTCATGGAAGTTTTTGGAAAAAGAGAAGCAAACATGTGGGGAGGGCTAGCTCTATGTGCATTAGCCAATTTAATCCTCAGAATAACCCTGAGAAGTGGGTGTTCTTAATTATCCCTGCGTGCACAGAAGAGAAAATTAAAGGTCAGAGTTTAAGTGACCTTTTGTTGGTCCTTATGGCCAGTGAGTGGGAGACCTGGAAAGGAACCCAGATGACCTAACTCTATTAGATCACAGTACTATCATGTCTCCTAATATAAAAGAAAAGATTATACATACACGCACGCAATATTTTTTGAGCTAACATATCTTACCCTGCTAGCTGTATTTAGCCTATTAACAGAGCAGAGCAGTTGAGAACGAAAAAATATTTAAAAGATTAACTGGCTACTTCTGCATACCAGATATGAAAGCATGTGGCCCTCTTTATGGCAAGGGAGTGCGCTTTCCTTTTTAGCATCAGTTCACAAAAAATGCTGGACTGAGGTGCAGGTTTCTTGGTTTCTGCTTCCAAAAGGCATTTATCTTTTTTTTCTTTTGTATTATGAGACACAATACTGTAGAGAACGTTATCTGCTCAGAAATAGGATGAAATCAGCCAAGTTTTCTCTGAAGAAATCGGAGGCTGGAAAGGAAGAGGAGAATCCCAGGATGCAGGCCCATCTCAGTAGCACTAAAACTTGAATGCAGGCGCCTTATCAATAGATGGGAGTGTGTTTCTGGTCCTCAATAGCCCACAACAAGTGAGTGATAAATGCACATTTCTTGTTCCTGACGGCACCTTCATCTCTAATTCTCTTCTTTCTTTCTTAGTCATATAAATAGGCTTAACTGTGACAGAAAAGCCCAAATAAAAGTGGCTTGACTGTAGAAGACTTTTCGTTTTCTCTCATTTACATGGATGTACAGAGTCCACAGTGACAGGGACCTGGACACCTTCCATTTGGTCTTCCATAATATATCATCTGTTATCCGAAGACACCTCACTAAGCAATATAGTGCATGTAGCTCCAGCCATCACTTCCCCATTCCAGCTAGCAGGAAGAAATAATGGACAATGGAGGGCCTTACATTGTTTTTTAAAGAAATAACACATCTATGTACAAAAAGGGATGATAAACGCAGTGCACATTCCAAACGTTTCCATTTTTTAGATAGGAATCCTAAGGAGCAGGGAAGCTAAATCATGTTACCAAAGTCACATAACTAGCAAATGGCTGGGTTCACGTTCACACCTAAGCAAGCTGGCACCAAATCCCACCTTTCTAAATGCTACCCCACATGCCTGTCTTCTGGATCTCTTAAGATGGTTAACGCTTGTGTTAAATGTGAAAGATGAATAAGGAACTGATCAGCTGAAGAAACTGGAGAAAAGAGTGTCCCTGGGCAGGAAGGACAGCATGTGCAAAAGAAAGATGAACTTGATGAGCTGTCGCTAAAAGGGAGAATGTGTCTCTTTCCTCACTGAGTTGTTTTGAATAATTAGTAAGGTCATGAGGGTAAGAGCACACGTCCCACTGCCTGGCACTTTAAGGACACTCACTGAAATTGGGTTTAGAACAAAAGCTAAAAGTTTGTCTGCAAAAGATTACACAAGTGCCTCGTGGGATATACTAACCTTCTGTTAGGGGACAGCGTAATTAAGGTTGCGTTAATGATGTAAGTGTTGATTTTACCAAAGCCTTTGATGCAATTTCTTGTAAAAAATTAGTTGCAGACTTAATTCCAATTGTCTTCCACATGGATTGGAAGGTGGCTGGAGGAAAGCAATATAGAAAAACTCACACCAGCGATGTGTTAATTGTAGAAAGGTGCCTCGGTGGAGGATGACAATGATTTTTAATTATGTTCATTATCATTAGACATTGTCTAATGCGGATGACAGTACAAAGTTTCGATCACTTACAATCTAAGGATATGAACAAGAAGACTTCATCACTCCCCTGAGCAAATGTAATCATATTTATGCTGGGATTTAGGCCCTTTCCGTCGCTGCAACGCAACTACTCAAGCCATACGAAATAATCATATAATCCTAGGAGTTAAATCTGTCATTGAGATTAGTGTGTTCAGCTCAATTATTTTATAGAGGACCTTACATGAGTTTGAAAAAGGTAAGCAACTCCTGAAACATCACATGGGAATCACATTTAGATTGAGACTACAGGTTAGTTTTTGGACCATTGAATTGTAGGCAACTCAAGAGATCAGGACCAGAAATGAAGAAATTCTTAACTATAGTCCAGGGCTCTTTTAATGTTTTGGAACTAAAGGCCCCAAAGAACTACAAGGACATGAAACCATGAATACTGAGCAGAAAATAAAGAACATATATTGGATTACCTTTACTATATTTTTGTAAAATTCTAAGTATCCTCTTTCTTTTACATACACTTCAATGCATTACGGTTATCTCCTTATTTTTGTTGCTGACCGTTTCCTTCTGTCTTGGTTATCTTTCATTTACTTCTCTAGATCCATAATTCCTCTCTGTTATTTTTCCATTTTGCTCTGGTTCCCAGAAGACTCACTGGTGTACTTCCCCCTTGTCCTCTGGTCCAGTTGGGATTTGGTTCAGCCAATAGAAAGTGCTTGGAAGAGGTGAGAGGCCAGCAGGGAGGGAGGTTGCATTACCATGGTTACCTGCATCCCTCTACTGAAGGCTGTACATCATCAGGCAGCCCCCTTCTCATAGCCACTCTCTCCAGGGTCCAGTTGCGCTTCCACCACTCATTTATTTATGAGTACTGTTTGTCGGATACTGGAGCACTCCAAAGAATTTCAGAAGAGGTTTAGCCTATGTTTTATAGACCACAGTAAAGCCTTTGACTGCTTGGACCATGAAAAGCTATGGATTGTTCTGAAAGAAACGAGCAGGCCTCAGCACTTGATTGTCCTGATGTGTAACCTGAATTGTGGGCAGGAAGCCACTGTCAAGACAGAATATGGAGACAGAATGATTAACTATAGGCAAAGGTGTCAGACACAGATGCATTTTATCTCTTTGTCTAATCTGTACATAGAACATATAAAATTAAACACTGAGATAAATGTGAGCTATACCTGCAGTGAAGAAATATTAATAAAAACAAGATAACTGTTTTCTGACCCACTTACTCTATATCATGGTCAAAAGTGGCCAGAGCCTATCCTGGTGGCTCAGGCCACAAGGTAGGAACCTACCCCAGACAGGATGCTCTTCTCCTGCAGGGTGCACATGCATATGCACATCCACACACCCACTCACTCACTCAGACCGAAATAATACAGACATGCCGATTTACCTGACGTGAACATCTTTGGGATATAGGAGGAAACCTGAGGATGTGGAAAAACCCATGCAGCCACACGGAGAATGTGACCCTGGAATTAGTATTTTTTTCTCATCAGTGTTGTAACAAAATGATGTTGAATGAAACATTACTTGAGGACCTACTGTATTCTTCATTTTTGTACAAATCATTTGAGCCTGAAACTACATCTGGAAACTGTTCCTTATGTTAGTTTCTGTAGTTTTCAAAATACTCTTGGGATAGACATTGTATTTTTTGAGGCTTTTGGAGACAGGACAAGTGACACTTCTAAGTCTACAATCTAAAAAGAGTTAAAACATCATGCTATTTACAAATACGGAACCATTGGCAAGAACCAGAGAGAGTGACTAGCTTTGTGGAACTTTATCAGCAATTTCGGAAAGGGTCCTTATTCTTTTCTCTGCAGTGAGGACTCTAAGGGGAATAGAAAGAGCAAAATCTGTTACATTAATACACATATTCAGTGAGGTCTGTCCAGAAAGTATCCAGCCACATACTATGAAAAAAAAAAGAGAAACATTTATTGAAGATGATACAAGATACATGAAACATTGTACATAGTACAATGACACCTCAGCCCCTTTCAAAGTAGCCCCCTTGGGACCTCATACAGTTCTTCCAGAATCATTAACAACTGTAGCACGATGTTCCTTGTGTTCTGATAGCAGAAGCCCTGGAATGAATTTTTCCAGAACACATTTCATACCAAGACCCTGTGACAAAATCTCAGACACAGCAGTTTTTGGAATCTCCAGGTTGGCTTCCAGTTCTCGCCCTGTCAGTCGCCAATCTTTGTTGATTGTGGCCCATACACGTTCAACATTCTCAGGTGTTCTGTTTGTTGCAGACCTTCCAGAATGTGGATCACTTCCAACAGATTCTCTATCATCTTTAAAGCATTCGTGCCACAATTTTATTTGTGCTGCGTTCATTGTATCATCCCTGGAAGACTTCTGAATCATCTGAATAGTTTCTGTGGAACTAAGCTGTGTTCAAGCTTAATACAGAATCTGATACAGATTCATGCCTCTACTCAGTCATTTTGAACGGGATGGCCACACAGCACACATGCTCACTCAGTGTCATCTACTTCCCTCACTGACTAGTACAGTGAAGCCATCATTGATCACGTATGTACCTTCCAGTCCACTCTCTTTGGTTGCCAGGTTACATCGATGTCATGCAAACCATTCTCATTGTATTAATAATGGTTGGGCTTTTTCTTGTCAGACCCTGTGCAGTGGTCCCATGTTATCCATGATTTTGCTTTCTGTGGTTTCAGTAACGCAAGGTTACTGAAATATTAAAAGTAAATATTTACATTTTAATATGTAATGGCAATATTAAATATAAAATTCCAGGAACAAGCCATTAATAGGTTTTGAAATACATGCTGTTCTGCATAATGTGATGAAATCTCATGCTGTCCCATTCTATCCTGCCTGGGATGTGAATCATCCCTTTGTCCAGTGAATCCATGCTGTATACACTACCTGCTCATTAGGCACCCAGCAACCACCTGGTGTTTCAGATCTACTGTGCCAGTATCGCAATACTTGTGTTCAAGTAACCCTTGCCATAGCCTAACTCTAGATGACAATGCCTACATCATTCACCTCATTTCCACTCATTGGACAGGCACTATATCTTCTCACATCGTCACAAAATCGTGAATAGAGTATAATAAGGTATTTTAAGAGAGAAATAGCCTATATTCACATTTATTAGAGCTTATAATAATTATTATATTTTATTGTTAGTTATTATTGTTAATCTCCTACTGTGCTTAATATATATATTAAACTTTATCATAGCTATGTATAGGAAAAATCATAGTATATTTAGGGTTGGGTACTATCTGCAATTTCAGGCATCTTCTAGGAGTCTTGGAACACTTCCCCCACAGATAAGGGTGGACCACTCTACATATTTCAGAGTGAGAAGCTTCTATTAAATGTTTTAAATAGTATCTGTGGAATAATGAGAAACTTTGTACCACTTTGTGCACAATATTATGAGAGAGAACAGCTTAATGGTTTAGAAAGAGTCTCATATTTGAACTCTGGACACTTGCTAGATGGATGCATTTGAGAAATCAATTTATCATTATTTTGGTCCACAGTATACCCCCGCTGCTTGAGATGTATATGTGGCCAGCTCAATAATTAGGTCTATTTCTCATTCAATTTAGTATTTGGGTACTGAGCTCTCTATATGGAGCATGAAATAAGTGCCATAGATTTGGACTGGGATAAAACTCTTGCTTTGATAGAAAAATAAAGACCAATGTGACTAATAATTTAAGTGATATGCATGTGGTTTAAGTACTCAGTCATTTCAGTATACGTTGTTAGGAAATGAAAAAAATTGAATAATTCTTCAAAAGGCAAGGAATTCTTTTTTGAAACACATGCAAAATGGTTGCTATATACTAATAAATCATTCGGTCTAGGATTTAAATCTTGGATGATATTGGAAATGTTACAACCCTCCTTCTCTTCCTTTTAAAAAAATCTTTAAAATGGGAATAATAATAACAATGCTCCTATCCTAACATAGGGTTGATCAGATGACTTAACAAATGCAAAGCATATAAGCATGGTACTTAATAAATGTTAAATGGTAGATACTAGTTTCTGTTATCTTTAAAGCTATCATCATCATCTTCATTACCTTCACAAATCATTCTAGTAATTTTAAGGATGGTGCAGTAACTTATATTATTGGGAATCTACCATATGCTGGATCTCATACTCAGTATTTTAAGTTTATTTTAATCCTCAAGTCAGCTCTGTAACAAGAAGCAGCAGAATAAAGCAGGAGTTTATGGCCTGGAAGCCAGAAAAATTTAGGTCCAGATCCCAGACCTACCACTTCTTAGCTAGGGAACTTTGGCAAATTATTTAACATGTTTGAATGTTGGTGATCACATCTATAAAACTGAAATAATAATAATTAATTTGCAATGATGGTATGTAGATTAATATGTGTCTATTAGCACATACATGTGTAAATATATGTATATAGTATATATGAATGTGTGTATATAACTTAGGAGCTTAAAATTATTCCTTAAATTGTAATTAATATCACTAGCATGACCTTATTATAATTATAAATGTGAAAAACTAGGCTCACAGAAATTTCATGGTATGCCCATGTTCATTTAAAGTTGCACAGTGAGTATTCAAGGTCAAGTTCACATCAATGCCAAGGCCTTTGTTTTCTCCGCTGTGTTACGATGGCCCAGACAGTGTCTTCGCAGAGAGTTCAATGTGGAATGAAGTAGAGGAAAGTTGCACAAACAATCAACAGTTTTTACACATTTAAATTTCTCTGTCCAATCCTATCTTAAATTTAAATTGCTTTAAATTGACTATCTCTTTGGTCACTCAGTCTTTGATCCATCAAAGGCTATGTGCTATTTTTTTGATATTGGCTAGTGGGCCACAGGGTAACTCTATAAGTGAAATTTATAAACAAACAAAGAAATGAATGCATAAATAAGACATTCCACATTCTCATTTTAAATATTATTTCCAGGAAAAAAATTCACAGAAAAGTTGGGAGTGAGGGAAATTTTTTAATAGTAAAAATACCTAGCATTTATGGGATCTTAATATATGCTGACCAGGTTCCAAGCAGTTTATGTATATTAATACATTAAATTTTCACAGGAACATTATGAGGTAGGTGTTATTTTCATGTCTATCTTACATACAAGACTACGGGGCAAAGGGAGGTACATTTCTTGTCCAAGACCACACAGCTGGTAAATGGCAGACACGGAACCTGAATCTTCGCAATGTGATCTCAGAACGTAGGCTTTGTATCTTCCAACCTTTGAAGTAAATTAAGGAAATTAGGCTTATGCCTTTCTTAATTATTTTTAACTCACTTCCATTACATGATAACAACTGTGATTAGTTTGACTACTATGTAGTGGGCGCCTGCTGGGAGCAAAACGTGGCTGTGTGGGCCAGAATAGATAAAAAATTAACAATACTACTTAAGGCCTGAGTAGGGATAGATATATAAATAAAGTGATGAAATTCAAAAGGATCGAAATTCTCAATCCCAGGCTTTTTTCACCTTATGTATTTTGCTCCATTAGAGAAAAAAAAAATCTAGTTTGAAAAGCTATATTGTTTTCAACTAAAACAAAAATTGATTGGGAGCTTTCTCTCTTTTTTATTTTGGTATGATAAGTGTGAGTCAAAATCAATACCTAGAAGAGCTCCGAAGAGAAAGAGATGTTCTCTGGGTACAAAATTTGTGAAGGGGTAATTCATTCCAGTGACAGTGGAACAGCCTCTGAGTGCAGCTTTAAACAATTCAACTTGTAGCAAAACCTCTTCAAAAAAGTACAAGGTTTCAAAAGAACACCGAAGAAGACCAAAAAAAAAAAAAAAAAGGCCAACATAAGTCATTCTTCTTATGATCAAATTCTCAATTCCTTTTGCCCTCCCTAGCTGGGTCAATTGATTTCTAACCTACGAAATACAAATAATTTCTCCACCCATTCTCTCACAGCCTCATACTTCGCATCAGGGATTTAACCAGGTTGTGTTACCATGTGGAGACTCAGAAGCACCTGGCCTTTGCTTCTGATGAGCTTTAACCCTCCTTTGTGTATCCCCTAGTTCTAATAATGGCTGATGTCAGACATCTTTTTGTCAATTACCTAATGTCCAAGTCATTATAGGGTGGTTCTAGAACTTGCCTTAAGGGTGCATGTTAGGCCTCACAGTCTTAGTTAATTATTCCTGGATTCATTTGTTTATTCATCATCTCTTCAATGAAATATTCACTGAATGCCTGCTGTACCAGACATTTTGCTACATGAGAAAAGTACAGGAATGTAATAAAATAGACCTACTTTTCTAATTGCTCAAAGCCTTGTTGGCAGACAAGGAACAGTTGGGGAATTTTGTTAAGCTGCACGGTAGGGGAGTGTTTAGGGAACTGTAGGATCATAGAGGGATCCTTCATGCTATCTTGAAGTTCAGAAAAGGCTTGATGTAGAGGGTGGCTTTCAAGCTAGGTTTTGAAGTATCAGCAGAAATTTTAGAAGCCAAATGAGCGAAGGACATGAATCTAGAGGGATAGCATGTGGAAAGCATAAAAGTGGTTAGAAATGTGAAACTCTCAAGGCAAATACGTTTATGAGATAGACTAAAGAATTTTGAGAGAAGAGATTGGTGTGAAAGTTTAGAATGGAGACTAGATTTAGGAAGAAAGAAGATCATGGAGGATTCCATATTCAAATCTAAAGTTTGGAAACCTTTATTTCAAAGAAAGGGGATCACTGAAAAGAAAAGAAAAATTGCCGAGAAGTGCATGATCACGGTTTGTTTCAGACATGTGCTTCTGTAGAATCTCCTTGATTCTGTAGAATCCATTGTCACACCTAGAGGCGCACAGTAGGGATGGGCAGACCTGCCCCGAGTGTTGGTCCCTCTCTCCGTAACTATTCAGTCTTAACCAACTATCTTAGGCCCTTATGACTGAATTTTCTCATTCATAAAATTTGAAAATGTTCTACCTCCTAGACTTGCTATAATGTAGTAATGGACTTGTTTGTTGTTGATTTTCCAATGCCTTGTATTTATTCAGTTAAATAACATGGTAAACACCTGTGGTGGTTAATTTTGTGTCCACTCGGCTAGGCTATGGCATGCCTAGAAAGCTGGTAAATATTGTCTCTGAGTGTGTCTGTGAGAGTGCTTCTGGAGGACATTAGCATTTGAATTAGTAGACTGAGTAAAGAAGACTGCCCTTACTAATGTGTGTGGGCATCGATCACTTCACTGAGGGCCTCCGTGGGACACAAAAGGCAGAAGAAGGGCAAGTTTTCTCTCTCTATTTGTGCTGAGAGATCCATTTTCTCCTGCCCTTGATACTCATAGTTCCTTTCCCTAGTCAACCCTGACTAATCCGGCACCTACCCTTTGCCAGGTACTGTTCTAGAGGACATGGCAGTGAACAGCAAAAAGACTTCATCTTCAGGGCCTGATATTGCCCAGTGCGTGGCACATAGAAAATGTTCAATGAATATGTGACAAATGGATGGTTATGCATTTTCTACTTCCCTCCTCTGTCCACATTCATAGTCATCATTTTGCCCATATAAAATAAGGACAGAGTTGGATAAGATAGTCTGAGGGTTTTGAAAACATTTTTAGAAAGCTAGTTTTAACTGTACTTCAAAAATTTTATAGTGCTTGTGGTTCTCTGAAATCACTTCACTTATTTCTTGAAATGCACTTTGTTTTTTTAAATTATCTGTTTTTTTCCATTGGAAGTTCCATGAAGGTAGGAACCTTGTTCCCAACTATATTCCTAGGATAGTGACTGGCCTACGGGTCTCCGGCACAATTCCGTTTAAAAACACTGTCATAAGAGACATTTAAGCAGCAGATGAGTGACAGGATTAGGTGGCTTTAAAACTCCCTTCCTACTGTGAATGTTCTGATTCTAAATTGTCAGCCTCTGAAGCGACCTCTTTACCTTTTAGAGCAATACCACTGCTGTGGAGAGTCAGGAGATGCTAGGAGATGGGGTACAGTCCCCGACAGTAGTTTGACTACATAAAATGAAGTCTTGGGAAGGAAAGAAGCCAACAAGTAGGTAAATAGCAATATAAGTAATACTAGGCCACCTTATACGTTCCTGGCGTGAAATCAAATTTGTATGGTTTATATAGGAAGCCTATCTGATATGCTTAACTACTTGTAAGCTGTTAATATTTGCATATCACCATGGAATATATACTCTAGCAAGGTCATTTAACAGTTACAGGGCAGAAACTTTCCATTTTGTTAATCACTTACAACTCTAATTTCACACTACATCAGTCCTTTTACTCTGGTCCACAGCCCTTCAAAATCCCATTCGAAAAATCCACATGAAAACATCTGTTCAAAATGTGCTACAAAGAGCAGCTACTACCACACACCTAATGTCAGGAATTCCAGGGCCGAAGCAACAGTGCACTTCCACAGCTTTCTAACCCCCATCTCCATCCACTAGGTCTTGACTGTCCTTGCCCTCATCGGCTGCCTTCCATCCCCCATTTCCAAGTTTTCTTTTGATTTGACCTCTGCTGGCTTCTTTATAGATATTATTGCTCAGTCTTCTCTCTTCCAGTTCTCAACTGTACCCGTCAGCTATAGTTCAAGGTCTCCCCAGGGTCCCCAGGCATCACTAGTCGGTTGGGAAAAAGTCTTCAGTGATGACTCATCACTCTGGAACTACCTCCAGTTCAAACCATAGATAAGGTGCTCTTTAGACTTCCAACCGGTTCTGCCCCTGATGTGCTTCCTCACAGGGAGAAAAAGCTCAGAGAGAGTGAGAGATCCAGAAGGCGTGGGCTCCTTCATGACACTGTATGTATTTGACAGATAAAGAACAGGTGCATGTCCAGTCTCTTTCCAATCACTTAAAGGTCTCATAAATCATGCAAACTCTCCACTCAGCTTTAGCAAGGAGTTAGAATGCTGACTATTTTCAAGAATGGAAAACTTTGATACAACTTTTTTTTTTATAGAAGGCAAGATGACATGTAAAGAAAGAGCCAAGTCAGAAAATTAGACCAGTAAATCTGACCATTAAGTCAATGAGCATCCCATTTTCATAGCACTCAAATAAAATAAAACAGCTTTACTCCCCGTTCTCACTCTGACATTTTGCTTTTCCGGTTTCATTTTCCTGGCTTTATTCATTGCCATAAGGCCAGGTCAGAGAAAGAAGATTCATCTGTATCTTGTCAAAGTGCATTTGTTAGCAGCTGTATCATGGTTCTCCTTCTACAGTGAAATCTTGATGTAATCTGATTTTTTCAGATAAATGTGAATACCCATCAGTTACCAATGAAACATGGATCGTGATATCATCAAACCAATAAAAGTAAGGCCACTCTTTCTCCCCCTTTTTCCTCTGAATTTTCTATGTTTTTCTTTTTTATTTTTTTGGCATATGGACTAATTTCCTTCAGATCACATCATTGGTTGTTGAGTGTTATTGCATTAAGTAAATTCTGATCTCCTACTGGTGAGGACAGTCCTTCTCATAAGGAATGGGACCCAGATATGAAAGGTTTTTAACCACCAGAATCAGAACATTAGCAATTACACGGATAACAGTGTAGTGACTGCAAGGGAGAGGGGTGTAAGGGGACTAAATGGTAATGGAAAAAAATTAAAAAACAGAAACAGACTCATAGCTACAGAGCACAGATTGCTGGTTGTCAGAGTACAGGGGGGGAACTGGGAGGACGGGTAAAAAAGGTGAAGGGATTAAGGAATACCAATTGGCAGTTACAAAATAGTCAGGGGGATGTAAAGTACAGCATAGGGAATATAGATCAATAATATTGTAATAACTATGTGTGGTGCCAGGTGGGTACTAGACTTAACAGAGCAATCACTTCATAAGGTATATAAACATCTAACCACGGTGCCATACACCCGAACGTCTTATAATATTGGGTGTCAACGGTAATGGAAAATGTTAAAAATTAAAATTAAAAAGAAAAAATAAAAAACTCTTTTCTAAACTAAAGCAAATAAGCACTAATTTGCAGCCGTTTTCTAAGTGGGGTTGTAATAGTAGCTTGCGCAGACAGTCATTCACAGACAAGGTTTATTATTCCCTACTCAGTTCTACTTCAACAGTCTTCTTCACCAGTAGTAGATATTGTTAATCCTCTTTATAACTCCACATCATTTTTTAATTTGATTAAACGTTTATTTTTAAGCACACTAATTACTACGAGCCTCTCATTCACATCGATAAGCCCATCAGCATCCCCCTGTGTGTATGTGTTCCATATACCCCTCCAAATCTACGCCCCCACTATTTCCACGATCCTGCTGGAGTCCATTCGTGGAGAGCAACAGGCCCCAAAGGGAGGCAGGAGAGGGAGTTCGGGGCAGTAATTCCACTGGCCGCTGCCTGTGAGGCTGCTGAAGGCTGGGCGACTCCTTACTCACAGCTCCTGTTAAGCGGTTCTCTCCCTACAGCCCTTTGTCTCTGGGGCTGGTAAAAGCTTCTCCTCTGCAGTGCAAGGAGGTAGCGGAGTTCCACTAGCTTTAACCCTGAGCGCTTGCCTGTCCCTTGTTGTTTTCTTATACCCTTTCTGTACATTTATGACCGTATCTCTTATATTAAACCCTCCTCAAAGAATCCTAATGTGTGCCACTTGTTTTCTACTTGACCCTGACTGGCACATTCCTCTTTTAACTTCGGTGTTCTGTGGCCTGTAATGATGGTTCCTCTGCCCCAGATTGCCATGAGCCTTATATCACTTTTCATTCCAAACACTTCACTTGACCAAAGGGCATTGATTATTTAAGTGTCTCCAATACCTACCCAGCATTCCTGACACTCCAAATCCCTCTTAACTTCCTCTTTATAAATATATATAATTCCATGTAAATATATATATTTTCCTTTTATTCATAGCACGTGTCATGTTCTAATACACTGTATAATTCAATTATTTATAATTATTATTTCTTTCCTGTTTCCCTATACTACAAACTAAACTCTTCAGGGCATGGAAATCAGTCTTTTGTTCACTGATCTATATCAAGCTTCTCAAACTGTGCCCAGCATTTTGTATGTGTTCAGTGAATATGTGTTGAATGAATGGAGTTTCAGCTTAGAAAGTATTTTTTTCAAGAAGTTTTCCTAAGTCCTCCTTCTTCATTTTCTCTCTGCTCTCTTCCAACTTGGATCAGGTTGTGTCCTCTCCAGGTGCTTCCTTAAGCATCCTATACTTCCACCCCCACAGCACTTACCAGGATCTATTGCAATTGTCTATTCATTTCTCATGCTAGGATATAAGTTCTGTGATGGCAGAAATCATCTGTGTCTCCTTTGCAGTGCCTAGCTTAAGAAGTCCTCGGGATATAGAAGTTGGCAAAAATATATGTTTATATTTGTGACTATGTGAAACGGAGTTTATTCTTGTATTATTTATTATCGCATTATTTTCCCTATGAACAACTGTAAATGTGCTTTGCCCACCCCTGTATTTTTGATAAGAAAATAGATGAACAAACAAGTGAAGGAGAGACCAAAGCTCACACCCTACTCTTAGAACAAAGAACTTAAACAATACAATTAAGTGGCCGTCGGACCTGACAGGACCAGTAGAGCGCTGTGAGAACCCAGACGAGTGTCTCCACCCTGGTCTTCCAAAGTAGGGAAGTTGAGAATGGATATTGAGAGGAGGCTTCTCAAAGGAGGTAGTACTTGGTCAAGAAACTTGAAGGATAATTGGGAGTTATAAATGCAGGCGGGTGAGTTTGGGATTAGGGAGACAGATTTCCAGAGAGTGGCAATAGCCCATGCGGCGTACCCAGATGAGAGAAACAGTGAAGGACTGGAGCTGGGCTACGTGGGAGCATCCCGGCCAGAATCAGAAGCTGAGGCTGGAGCAGTGAAGTGGTAGCAATTTGTAGAAGGAAGTTTTTGCAGGCTCTGCTAAGGCTCTTAGGCGTTATCCAAAAAGGTAAGAGGACAAAGGAAGATTTAAAATAATGGGGAAAAATCACTCTCTAAATAAACCATAACCTCCTCTGATCTAAATATGGAAAACTCACTTGTGTTCAGAGTTCACCAAGACTTTCAGAAGAAACCAGGGTAAATGGTGCCCTGGTTTCTTCAGTCCACAGGAATTTTTTTTTGGCTTTCCCTTAAAGCACCCTTTTTCCCCAGTTGCACCGTCGTCATTCCCACATGCATGCCTTTGATCATGCCGTTTCTTCTACCTGGAATTCTGTATCTTCAAGCTATTTTCTTCATGGAAAATCCATGCTAACATATCAAGACTGAGTCCCATTGCAAAGCCTTCCCCACATCTGCAGGGCACCGCTCATGGCTCTGCCTTCTGTGATCGAACAGCCCGCCTCTACAGTTGCTAATGGCAATTGTACGGAAGCTATTTGGACACAGGTTAGTAGGTCTAAATGAATATGTGCCCGTACTACACACCTCTGAGATATCCAGAGTGCATAGGAAATGGTAGATGGTAAATAAACGTGTTCCAAATAGAAAAATGAAATACGAGCAATACAAACTGTTATCAGGTGCAGTTAGCGCAGGTGAATTTCTGAGCATGAGGTAAGCACTCGCAATCAACATGAACACTCAGACATCACAGCAGTAGCTTATGGGAGCTCCATGAAAAGCTCAATAGGGAGTTTGTTTCTCTTCTATGTTCACATTATAAACTGTTCAGATAATAAGTGGTCAGAGGTAAATCCAAAACGATGGGAGGTGTTTAAGAGTGAGTGAGCTCCATTTAATTTTTATTTTATATTGAAAAATGCCCTCATGTGCCTGGAGACTAAAACAGTTCTACGTAATTCAATACAGAAATTAAACGTACATTGAGCAGAAGAAGCAATGATAGGCAAAGTAGCGTGTGTTGGGCAGGGTATGGAAAAGTAAGGGGGAAAAAACACATGCATGCAAATTTCATCCTGGAAGAGAAGTAAATGAAAGATGCAATTATCTTGCAAAGGCTCCACAGGGTGGATACCGCATTTTCAGTTTCAGAGAAAATTATGTCTCCTGGAAAAGAAAAACAAGAAGGAAAGAAAGGGAAAAAAAACCATATGCTTGGTTTACACAATCACTTGCTGACTCCGTTTTCTGTTAGCATAAAATACCATTTTCTTCATTGAAGTTTAGTGGGGAAAATGTTACAAAGAGAACATTTAGATTCCAGAACCATATACTGAATGTTGGTGCACCAAGCCTAATCTTGAGTGTTTTCCAGCTCATGATCTCATCCGATTCATACAAGGTAGAGTGGGGTGGGGGTGGGGCAGTGTCAGCCCCATTATACTCTTAAGAGAAGCTTAGAATGGAGAAATGGCTTTCCCAAGGCCATGTAGGTAGTAACTGGAAGAACCTGGGCGCCAGTCAAGGTCTTCTGGCTCCACAATCTGGACTTTCAGCTGAAGAACAACTGCCTCCCTTTTCTCAATGTAATGGTAACGCCACTTTAAGCTTTAGTTTTTTTCATTTGCAAAATGGGGTGAATAGAGTATAACAGTTGCAAGCATTATTGTACCTACTTTATGAATGAAGAAATTGAAGTATATAGCAAGACTAAGACCTTATGCATGGTTACATAGTGAGAGAGTTGGAATTTAAACTCAGCTTCAGAGTCCATGATGTTATCATTACATTGTTTCTTAGTATTTTATGATACCTGACTTGCAGGATTTTCATGAGGATAAAACGTTTACACAGTTTTTGGCATGTAACTAAGGCATAATAAACAGCAAGTATTACTATTGCTGTTCTCATCTTTATATTGATTCTTGAAGCACAACAGAGTTTCCCCTGATCTGCAGTTTCACCCTCCACAGTGTGTTATACATGGTCAGCCTGGGTCTGAAAATATTAAATGGAAAACTCCAGATATAAAGAATTTACAAGTTTTAAACACACACCATTCTGAGTGATGTAATCAAATCATGCACCTTCTCCACCGGCCCCAGCCTGTGACTCATCACTTTGTCCAGCATCTCTACGCCGTATGTGCTCCCTGCCCGTTGGTCACGCCGTCGTCATCTAGATTATCAGATCAGCTGGCAGGGTATCCCAGTGCTTGTGTTCACGTCACCTTCATTTTGTTCAACCATGGCCCCAAAGAGGAAGAGCTATAATGTTGGTAATTCAATTATGCCAAAGAGAAGCCCTAAAGTGCTTCCTTGAAGTGAAAAGGTGAAAGTTCTTAAGACATTTTATCATCTCCCATCAATACAAGAAGACAAAGAAGCATGAGTATAGGACAATATATTTTGAGAGAGAGACCATATTTATATAATTTTTATTACAGTATGTTGTTATGATTATTCTTTTTTATTATTAATCCCTTACTGTGCCTATTTTATGCTAAATTAAACTTTAACATAAATATGCCTGTATAAGAAAAAAACACAGTATGTGGAGGCTTCAGTGCTGCTCAAAGTTTTAGGCAGCCACTCAGGGGGCTTTGCAGCATATCTCCCAAGGTTAAGGGGGACTACTGCATGTACAACGTGTAGGTAATGGATCAGGAAGAATTAACTAGAGTTTAATTTGTTACTTTTACTTTTTAAAATTATTATTACAGTTGCATCCAAAGTATACAACGGAACACTAATCACTTCAGAAAGAAAAACTTGTGTTTTTTTTTTAAGTTTCATGATATGTATTTGAGTCCAGCCTTTTGGCACCAGGGACAGGTTTCACGGAAGACAATTTTTCCACGGATGGATTGGGGGACAGGAGGTGGGGTTTAGGCAGTAACGCGAGGGAAGCTTTGCTCGCTGGCTCGCCTGCCTCTCACGTCCTGCCGTGCAGCCTGGTTCTTAACAGGCTGCAGACTGGTACCGGGGATTGGGGACCCATGCGCCAGTGTACTGAAAGCTCTGTAGATTCCTGCAGGAAGGAAAGCCATTTAAATTGTTCAGCCCAGGGTTTTCTGTTAGAAAAGACCTACATGAAGTCTTTAGCCTGGCCATTACTAATAACCTGAGTGTTATCAGTTTCCCCAGTCCTGAACTGATCTCACCCCCCTAAATCAGCAGAGGCTCTTTGCACGCCAGGCTACGACTGGGTTTTCCACTGAGAAGTGCTGCAGCTTGGAGACCAAGAGCCAGTTGCAAATTCTCAGCGTTTCTTCTCACTCCAGAAACTAAGTGGTGAGTCACGTGGTTTTCTGGAGACCAGGTAATAAGAATCAAGGGAATGGCATTGGCTTTCCTCTAGGAGGTGTCAGCTGACAGTCACTGGTGCCAATTCAGCACCAACAGAAATCCCCAATTTGAGTTGTAGTGAAGAGAAAAACTATATTCAGTGTAAATAGCTCACTGGTAATACAGCAGGGCTGTGAGGCAGCCCCGAGGCCAGGCCCCCTCATCCACCGGGATCTCTGTTTCGCTCCACTCCGCACCAGTCTGCTCCAGCAAGATGCCTTCAGTGTTTCAGCTCTAGTCCGGGCAGTGGAGCCTTCAGTCTTCAGTGGAAAGAGAAAGTGCTCTCCTGGAAGCAGAGGGAAGTGGGCTTATGTGGACAGCACTCTCCGCTCTGGTCCCTGCTTGGTTCAAGAACAAATAGGTAGAAGCACAAAGTCCTGTCACCAGGATCATATGGGTATGAAAAGAGGGGTCAGATCTTTAAATGGCTGACTTTATTACTCTGTCATAATGGCTTAGTTTGATTGATTTGCTAGCCGGCCTTAGCAATTATGAGGAAGCTGGGTCTTTTAAAGAGTGAAAACAAAGCCATGTCAAAGAAACACAGCAGTTGATTCAGAATGCACATTTATGTATGTCCTTTTTGTTCACTTCCTGATTTTCTGATTATTGATATAACCCCCAGCCCAGCTTTGGTTTGTTTCCAAATTGATTGTTTGCCTCTAGATTAATTGGATCATACAATTATCCATGTGTAAGCTGTTACACATAGAAATCCAAAGTCAGGGCAATACCATAAACCACTTCTTGTGCATTCGAATAATGGTCACCTATCTTGAGTACCTACTATGTGCCATCACTAAACTAGGATCTTTGAAACAAACAGAAAATTAAATCCTCACAATAGCCTTTGCAGGTGATGAAACTAAAACTAAGAAAGGTCAGGTGGCCGACCAAGAATATACAGTTTTATTTTTAAAATTTTAGGCTGTCATATTTTCACAACACTTTGCAACTAAAAAGCAGTGCTGAATTCAGCCACAGGCTCTGTCTCTGCCTCTAGAATGAGCGTACTCTACAGAGGTGTAGGTTCATTTTAGTTACACCTCTACGTCCAGTTTCTATAATTTTATCTAACACAGAGCGGGTGTCAGTAAATACACGTTAGGATGGCGTGAACGACAATTGTGCAGCAACACCTCAGGGCAAATTTTAAGACTATGCTATCTTTTTTCATTTAGGACTAAACAGAAAAACACATTTCACAAACCCCGTGCCACAAATGGGGTTTAAGAAAAATCTATCTAGAGCCTAAACTTTAATCTCCAAATGGAGGAATTAAATTCTCATCCTAAAAGTTCAGTTTCTTTTGGCTTGTCCATCAGAGACAATACACAGATTAGAATCAGGAAAAGCTAAAAAGATTCTCCGGTCTTCTTTCTGAACTATATACTCGAGGTTACGTATCCATCCGTGGAGAACAACAATACATTTTACAGAATAGGGCCATGGAGAAAGGCGTGTCCTTCCTGACCTTTACTTCTTTCTGAAAATGGCTTGTCATCTTGTATCCTTTCTTCTGTAACCAGGAGACAGCAAGGTAACTTACATGAGCTCGGGGGAGGGAAGCAAGGGAGTTCAGAGACAGCCGTTACACCATAGCAAGTTCTTTGGATTTTATTCTGAGAGATGAGAAGAAATTGGAGGGGTTTGAACAAAGGTATAACATAATATGGCTTAAGTTTTACAGGGATTATACAGTTGCTTTATGGGAAAAGGACTTTAGAGCAATAAGGGTAGTGGAAGAATAGCTAGGAAGGCTACTGCAAATCTCTGGGCAAGAGTCCGTGCTCGCTTGCCAGATTTTATAGGGGGTCGTGGCAGAGATGATGCAGTGGTGGGAGGGTGGCTTTTTATCCTCTAGGCTTCAGTGGTTTGGAAAGCCACGGGTAGCTGTTGTCTTCTTCTAGCATGTTATATGCCTTGGCAGGGGTCATAAATTCAAAATGTGTTAAATACTTGAATTGAGGGTGGGGCAGAAGAAAATGAGAAATTATCAGAAGAAAAGTCAGGATCTGAAAATTGTTTGTCCGCAGCAACTGTAGGCTCAGTGAAGGCAGGCAACGTGCTTGTTGTGTTTTCATTGTTTCTCTAGTACTTGGTATGAGGTAAACATTCAATTGCTATTTTTTTCAAATGAAGAATAAATGACTCAGAGCGCCATATGGAAACAAATGACCAACAGAAAAGACATTTAGTCTAAATAAATTTCAGGTCTTTTTACTTCTGATTGATTTTTGTTGCTCAATATTGTTATACAGCTCATTCAGACAGATCAAAGGTCAGATTAAATTGGCTGTGAATAAGAAAGAAATTTCTGAAATCTATGGCCCTGCAATGTCTGATTAGATCATTAAAATGGTTAGAGTAGAATATTTGGAGGGGTAGTGCCCATCTGGGGTGGTGCTGAAATGACCTTTGTCCCCATCCTGTCACTGTCACGGCTGGAGTTTAAACTTTCAGATGAAAACACTAAGTGTCCGGATGCACTGTGTATTTTTCCAGGAAGACTCAAAGAGAATGTGAAGGGAAATCTCTTCAGTATTAGTGTAGCTCTTTTGCCCAAGTCGATGGTCGCATTTGGGGCTCCAGCTAGAATAAGGATATTGGTGTTTAATTTAAAATTCCTTTTTGATAAAGTACAATGTTTTTATATTCCTTGAAATATAGCCCAAAAATAAAAGTTAAAGATGGTGTGCAAAGATAATTGGATATAAAAATTTATTAAGCAATTTCATTATTTATGGATACTGCATAATTTTTTTTACAACTTAAATAGGTATCACTGTTATCCTTTTTATTCTTTTCGTATTTATGATGCACTGATTCCTCTCCCTGTGATTATGATGGTCACGTGAAAGGAGAACCTTTTCGCTATTCTATTTTATTATCTGATTTAAAATGATTTCACGACTTAATGCTTTCCTTTGGAAAACAACCCATGAGGATTAGACAAAATTGGTACATTTCATATTTATTCTCTGACTTCATCACAGATTCTAATTCATTCAAGGGTTCTGTCCTTCTAAAATAACTCATTGTGGAAAGTAGTGACCCACGTGGAACATTGGCTTTCAATTCAGTGACCTAAGGTAAATTTTTAACCATGCTATTTACTAAAATTAGGTGACCTTAAACAAGCCATTTTGCATCTGAGCTTCTCAGTTGGTAAGATGGAGAAAATAGGGCCTACAATGCAAAGTCATTTTGAGGAACGAGTGAGGTGATATTGGCACATGGGGGGCCCAGAGTTAGCGACCACCCTACTCCCCCGTAGCCATCTCACACGTTAGTGCCTGGGCGCTCTGGTCACTTCGTAACCTCTGGACAGGGAATTAGAGCTCAAAGAACACTGACTTGCTTTGCTTTCCTGGTGATAAAGAATCATTTAAATAAGGAGGGAGACAAAGACATCCTTGTGACAGTGTGAAAGGATCAGGCCAAGTTAACATGAAACCAGAACAGGGCCATGTCTAAGCATTTTCAAAGTGTCCTCATTCAGTCATTTGATTCACGAAGTTCGTGAGCCAGGAAAATGCTAAGTACTAAGTACTACATTTATTTATTCACTGCCAACACTGTGATTTGGAGAATCACAGCATTTATAACGGTGCTTCTATACAGGAAGGGGTCTAGTAGGCTGGTAGTGACGTGAAGACAGGAACAACAAACTGTGGAGCATATGCAGGTGTTCTTCTCATAAACCAACTCCCTAGGCAGCTTGATGAGCTGTCAGTTTAAGAAGGCTGTGCCTCCCCTCTTCAGTTCCCTCAGCCAATAGGACGGATGGCCTAAAGGCTCAGCATTGTCCTTTCTCTTTTAGCCCCACCTCCCTGACATTCTAGGAGATGAGATTTGGAAACTCCAGAGACTTTTTTTTGTCTTTTCCTGTGTCCCATTCATGTTGCTAAAACTTGCCAATTTCATTAGACGATTATTGGTGGCATTTCAGAATGGTACCACCTACATTTATTCATACAAATAAAAATCTTTATCTTGCTCAAGTTCTGGAAGGCATTTCTCAAAGCTTGATATCCTCTAACATTGGCTCAAATTTTGAAACATTTAGCAAGTTATGCTTTTGAAGTTTTCAATTAGACATTTTATCATATCCTTGTTTTATTGAAAAGAGTATTACTGGGTTTTCCTCTATATTTGTGTTCTTTTGATGTTTTTCAAGGGTTTCAATGGAGGAGAATAGAGTAAAAATGCCTTCACGCCACCCTTTTAACAAGAAGTCCCAACAGAACTGACTTCGAATGTTGTCTTTACCACATCTCTCTTCACTACGTAGAAATGTGGTATGCACACACAGGCATATTTACTTTGAGAAAGGTTATAACAGTACACTACTTCATCAAGAACCACCCACTGCAGAAATTAACAAGTGTATGATATCTTTGATCTTATCTGTGTGGAGCTGGCTTCAGGAACAGCCTTATTTTAAAAAACAAACTTTCTCTAGCATAGCACTACAGTACAAAAATATTTTTTGCCAATAGTAACTTACTGAACCGCTGGAACAATTACTTGAGAAAGTTTATGCTCCACTTTGCAGAGGAGAAAACTGAGGTGCAGAGGGGTGCATCCTGGGATTATTTATATAATAAGTGTCAGAGAACTGGGAAAGTAATTTAATGTTTTTCTGACATGTCTGTGTCTTTTTACCAAGCTGCAACTGGGTTTACAGCTGGGGTTGAACTCAGTAGCCCCCCACCCCCAGTGGATTTCCTAGTGAGAATCATAAACAACGTTGTGGACAAGAAATGCTTTTTCATAACACTATTAGGCATTTTTATTATATTGTTCAAATAGGCTGGGAATCATTATAAAAGCCATCAGCTATTCTCTCCTGTTTTTTTTCCATGACCTCCAGTACAGGACCCACACAGGTTCAGGAGAAATATCCTGAAATACTGATTTTCAGGTTAGTTATCTTTCTGCTAGTTTGAAATTTAGACTGTTTCCCTGCTCACCCAGTTGTGAGCATTTGTTGTCAAGTTTAGAAATTTGAATGAGCTGAGATGATGGTTCTATAATTTAAGTTCCTGCTCACAATCTTGATTCATTAGTGTTCAGCGAGCATGAAATATTTATTGAGGTGTCAGATGCAATGTACATGATCAATCAAACACAGAAGAAAACAGGGACTGCAGTGCGGAAGAGAAAACTCAGAGGCCCCGGAAGATTGACGGAGTTCTTTCTCTTCTGCGCCGGGCTCCGTTGAGCGCATCTGTAATACGAGAATCACACCTTTCATTCCTCTCTTCTAAGTTCAATTATCGCATAAGAAAAATAAAACAACTCATAAAACTATCCAACTTCTAGGAAAATTGTCTTTTCAGTCTAGATTTACTACTTTATATTTTATTTCCAATTATTGTATGTCAGCACTACATTTACAAGCAACAGTTTTGAACTCACGAAAGAAGCAGATAATATCTACTCTTTACTTACCGTTTTAATATTTATTAAGACTTTTAAAAAAATACTCCATTCTTTTGATTCAAAGGAGTTACATAAAGTAGATGTCACTAAAATTCTAATGTAAACCGGTTAAAATCAGGACTCTGCTAGCCTCAAGGTCAAACAAGATGTGAAAAATGTGGGGCCATTCAAGGGCTATGTTTCTCATGTTCCTGTACCATGTGTCCCAGATCTAGGTATCCTCCTCCTAAAAACATAATAATAAATCAATTTTTAATTCTATTCATTATTGGGTTTTTATCTGGAGACTGGAGTCTGTATAATGAAGAGAAAAATAATTCAAATTATTCTTTCTTTTTCTTTTTTTGGTTATACTTAGGGAATATTTTGTAAATTCCAGTCAGAGTGCAACTCTTTGAGTATAATCTGTTATAATCTACATCTTATAGTTGGGAAAAACAGGCTGACAAAATTGTACTTGCCCAGGACCTACTAATAAACGATAAAACCCAGGTACGGACACAGGCATCTGGCACTGCTGTGCCAGCCACCAGGCCTCCTGCCATCCACGTCCAGTTTTGTTATACCAGCTTCTTTGTCACCAGGAGGATGAAGATAAATGTGGAACCCCCTGACACTGAAGAGCTCAGAGTCAAATGTAAATCATTAAGATTTTCACATTTCATGTACAGCACTGCTGTTTGGTGAATTTGAGTGCAAAACTTCCTGAATCTGAGGCAAAATTCTAAGAATTCTCCCACCTTCAGCCAACACTACAATGGTTCCAAAGCTGAGCAATGTATTAGGATTACTTGGGTGCATAAATGTCTAAGTTTTATTATTGATCTAGAACTGTAGGTATGGAGCCTGAGTATCTTTATAAAGATGCATAAATGACTTCTTCTGATGTGTAACCAACATTTTAGAAAGCCAAGCCAACACAGGACACAATTATATCAGACCCCCAAAATAAGTAATAGTACAAATAACTATAAAAATGAGCTATTACTTTAATGTATATATAAAATATGAAGTGTTTATTTGAAATTATATATCATTCTGTATATTTACTTTTCCATTGCATAAATCCTCTTATTTAAACAAAACAGCTATAAGATTGCATGGCAATTGGTAATAATTAACGGTATCACTAATTAAACATAATATGGATGAGAAAAATATAATAATATTTCTAGGTTTCTTTCTTTCCTCTGACATACCAATTTATTTTAACTTTCCAACTCTGTATTGGAATTTTAAATTTTGTCATTTACATTATGTGTATTCTTAAATTACATAAGTATATATAGATATAAAGCTTCTTAGAAAGAAAGCAGTCCAAAAAATCCTGTAAAGTACGTGTCATTAATAGAGTTTTTAAGACATCTTTCTCCCCTTTAATGTAGTGGTCAATCAAACATAAAATTTACTTGGACATGCAGTTCTGCTTTTATCAAGCCCACAGTACAGTGGTATCTGCTATCATACAATTGCAATGATATCACCTGAATATTCTCTAGAAAAAAGCATTTGAGCATGAAATAGTTAGGATTTTACTTACTAACAATAGTAGAAGTTTGGACTTACAGGAATTTGTTTCCTGCTCTCCCAAAGTATCCATCTACTTTGTATCTATAGGCTTGTTTTGATAGCCCATGTGTTTGTCAGTCACATGCTTTGCATTTACACACGTCATATATGCTATTTATATCTAAAAATATGCATCATTTTAAAACACTCTGAAGTACATTGGGTGTCATCCTAAGTTAAAGTTCTCTTTCTCAGGAAAAATGGTTTTACGTGCAAAGGTAATTTGAACTTCTGAAAGTGAAGTTGAATTCCAAGCAAGTTACAGTTTTTGTAAGGAAACTGGGGAACAGCTATTTAACTTGACTGCCCTTTTCTGGTGACTTGACTTGTTTAGTTCTAAAGCAGTCCTATTTTCAAAATGTGAGTCATTCTTTTGACTGTATGAGTTTGCATTGCAGCCTAAATATAATGTCAGACAACTTGGTACAATCAGTTCATCTTTTTCTAAGCTCTTTATGACCTCTTCAAAGATTATCACATAGCTTCGGCATTCTGTTTTACTACAAAATCCTTCTCCGTTTTTATCCTCAGTTTATTCCCATATTAGAGAAGGATAGCTTTCTCATCCTAAACTTTGAAAATAAAGGCAGACAAACATTTTAACATCTTTTCTATGGCCGGCAACAACAATAGCCATTTCACTGACACGTGTCTAAAGAGATTATTTCCTTCCACTTCTATGAAGTAGAAAATTTCACTAAGTCCTCCTGCATGTTTTGAGGAAACTGGGAAGCGATCATAAACTTCCATTATGAAAACCTCCATTTCACAACTAAGTACATCATCTGCCTTCTTATCAATGGGCACAAGGTGCGCAGGACGTTTAGCGAGTCTTTTTGCTTTCTTTGGTAAGAAGTCTGTTAATTGAGGAGACTCTGCCAAAACTCATATTTGCACTGTTTGTTGAACATGCAGACTGTGGAGCAAAGTGTAGTTTGCACTTGGACAAGATATCAGGGATCTTTTGCTCCATGTTTTTCACGGTGCCATTACAATTTTCATACAATGAAAAATAATTTGAAACTATGATTTTCAAATCAAAGCACTTCAGAGCTGGGGGGCACTTAATTTTTGTTGCTGGAATTCAGTGTATCACCTCCATACCCAGCAGCAAACAGGATCGTTATTAATATCTCACAGCAACATCTCTGCTCTGTGAGGAGCCAGTTTCCCCTTTTGTTTGTCACAGGGCAATTTAGTTGCAATCTGTGAATCAGGAAATGTAACTTTACTAAGTTTCATAGAAAACTCAGGGGAAAAATAAGATAAAATGTGTTCATTCATGAAGTATTTCCAAGCTCACTCAACAGCCCTTATTTTCCCCTGAGTATTGATATCTCTTTGGAAGATATGATTATTTTAGAAGTACTTGTCTGGCCGACCCTGAAAATGAAAGATTCAGCCTCGCAGATTCACATCTCTTTCTCTGCTGTGCCAAAATTCCAAATCCCTGCTTATTGCGTGTATCCTGTATGCAGTCTTTTCTCTTTATCGTACAATATGCTTTGTTTGGATCATTTTCCTCCCTAATTCAGTTGCGTGTGTTCTCCCATCAGCCATAAAAAGAACACAGCTGGTTAATTTTTATTTTTGGTGTCTGGGTCATGCTGGCATTTGCACTATCATCATTTTCATTTTCACTTTCACTGTCTAACATCTTAGAAAACACGGTCACAGTATTGTACTATCTCGACACAAAGCACAACAGTCATTTTAGGGCAAAGCCCTGATAAGAGGCGTTTAACCTTTAGGCGTCACTGGGCCACACTGGAAGAAGAGTTGTCTTGGCCCACATAGTAAATACGTTGTGACACACAATCATAAAAAAAAAAAATCTCATAATGTTTTAAGTAAATCTATGATTTTGTGTTGGGTCATATTCATAGCCATCCTGGGATGCATGTGGTCCGTGGGCTGTGGGTTGGACAGCCCTACCTGGACAGACTGTTAACACTCATGATTACAATGCACTTAAATTGTGTACTTATTCACATGCTCAGAGCATTGCAACAGTGTGAACTGCAAATCATGGCCACCAGTATCAGTGGTAAGGGGGAAGATCAGCAATGGCACCTATGAAAGGGACGAACAATCCCATACCCATTTGCCACTAACAAAGGCTTTGCTTTCTTCATCCTCCCCCTCTTTTGTTAATACCACCATAGGGGTTTTTCCCGGACCTTTTTAAAAATTTAATTTTTATTGTATTTTGTTCCATTACCGTTTAGTCCTCTTATACCCTCCTTCCCCTCAGCAACCACCATGCTGTTGTCCATGTCTGTGAGTCCTTGTCCCTTTTTGCTCCATCCCTCCCTCCCCAACCTCCCCCACCAGCTGTCACCTGCTCTCCATCTATGAGTCCGTCCCCACATTCCTTGTTAGTTCAGTTTGTTCATTAGATTCCACATATGAATGGATCATACTGTATTTGTCCTTCCCTGACCTTTTGTGCTCATCTCTGAATAGTGTGGCTTTAAGTATTCTGGGAAAGGGTTTCTGGGGATATGGGACTTTCTGTACTAAGAGTGGGACAGCCCTGGGCACCTAGGAAAATTGGTCACCCCTCTCTGTTTGATCTGCTCGGTATTAGAGCCCAGCTGGATTGTTTATCACTCAACTTCCCTGCCACCATAGTAACCCTGAGCTGAGCTCCTTGTCCAGTGGTTGTGACTGTCACATGAGTACCTAATGCCAAGTAGCCAAAGCACCAGCTAAGAAAAAATGGGGCCACCAGGAGGGTGCTACTCTGGGTTGTGAGGCTTAGATGATGAATTCGGTTGGTTCGAACAAAGGTTATCTAGTTGATGGTAAAGATGTTCCTGACATTCCATTACTTTTGAAATTATAAAGCCTCAAGAGGTCAAAAATCGTTAAGCAACCGAAAGTAAAGGCCAAACTTAGCAAGGCACCAATACTGTTCTCTTGAGTTAGCCGCTATAGATCTCCAGGCTTCTCTTCAGCCCTGCCACATGGGTAGCCAGGGTCCCACGCAGTGCTTTCATCTCCCCGGGGCAGACCATGCTCTCCTGCTCTCCTGGTACTGAGCTTGCCATCCTCTCTCCGAAATGCTCTCTCGGCTTTGTTCGTTTCTATCCAACCTTAATTTGTAGGCAGTAGATTACTTCCTCAGGTAACTCCCTCCTCACCCCTAGTCTGGTGTGCATGCCTCTCTTACGTACCTAGAATCTGTGCTTATTCTCACCATAGAGCTTACAACACCCTCTGGCAATTGTACATCTCTCTTACTGGATTCTGAAGGCATACACTCTGGTTTTCACCGCTGTATCACCGGTACCTGGGATTACTTGTGGTACATTGTAAGTTCTTATTATAAATGCTTGATGACAGTTTTGAGTGAATAAATGAATGAGTAATTGGATAAATGCATGAGTGAATGTCAAATACAGTTATCAACTACCATAATGATGTGAGAATTTTTTATTTCCTGAACACATATGAGTTCTTTAATAACCTATATATAACTCATTCCATAGAACTTTTCAATCATTATGACTAAACTTTTTTAAAAATTAAAGTCCTGCATGAATAATCTTTTCTTATTATGTTTAACCATATGAAGCAACTGTTTTTGTAAGTTTTAAGTGGCTGAATATCAGCAATTCAATGTTATTTAATATAACAGATACTATTTAGGAAAAATACCTTTAGCAAACATTAGAAGTCACCATACTTAAAGAAATAATGCTCCCTTTTTAAAATGCCCCAGAACATTCTATGTAGAATATTGCAAACCCAATTATTATCCTAAGAATATCACTAATAGCAAAAATATTGGCCTTAGGCCCTAGCTGGTGTGGCTCAGTGGACTGAGCGCCAGCCTGAGAACCAAAGGGTCACCAGTTCAACTCCCATGCAGGGCACATGCCTGGGCTGTGGTCCAGGTCCCCAGAAGGGGACACTCAAGAGGCAACGGCACATTGATGTTGCTCTCCCTCTCTTTCTCCCTCCCTTCCCTTTTCTAAAAATAAATAAAATTAAAAAAAAAAACAAGTAGTAAAATTTAAAAAAATACTGGCCTTGGCACTATGTTCCAGATAAATATGGAGATGCTGCCTCCTCATCTAATACCACATTGCTCAGAAATGCTGTAACATTCGTGGCGAGACTGTCTAAAAACGTTAGAAGAGCAAAGACTGGGGATAACCAAACGCATGGTATTAACTCCATGACTGGGTCTGCATGGCAGGGCTGGAGGCCCCCAGGCTCGGCCTGTTTCTGTGCACTCAGTGCCATATATCACCCACAACCCAGAGCTCAATCTAGACATTATGGGTTTTCAAAGTCTAGGCCACAAAGGGAGAGCACAAGTTTATTCTTTCACTTAACTATTTAATAATAACTCATAGATGGTTAACAAAGGAAACAGTTGTCTCAGGAGAATGTGAAATTTTTATTATGATGCTATTTGCTATCTATTATTGCTGTAACAAGTTATCACAAATTTAGTGGTTTAAAACAACACCCATTTATTATTTCTCAATTCTGTAGCACAGAAGTTTAAACAGGCTCGACTGAGTTATATCACGGAATTGAAATCAAGTTGTTGGCTGGGTTGTATTTCTATCTAAAAGTCAAGGTTCTTTTCCAAGGTCTTTCAGGTCGTTGGGAGAATCCAGTTCCTTGTGGTCGTAGGACTGAGGCCTGTTCCCTGTTGGCTGTCAGCTGAGGTCACTTTTGGCTAATTCTTATCATTTTTTTCCCACATGACTCATATCATTTTCAAATCAGCAAAGGCACATTTATGACATCAAAAATAAATTTTTCATGCTTTGAATCTCTGATTACCTCTTCTTCCACCAACCATAGAAAAAAAACAAAACTATCTGCTTTTAAAGGATTCATGTGATTAGACCCACCTGAATAATCTCCTTATGATTAACTGAAGGTCTACTGATTATTAACCTTAATGTCATCTACAGAATTTCTTTTGCCACTAACTAATAACATAATCAAGGTGTGCTATCTCATAAAATTTACAGCCTCAGGGATTAGATTGGGGAATTTGGCAGGGGAGGTAAGGACATTTTATAACTATGGATGGCAGTGTGGGATCCTGAGACCCAAGGTAGGCAGACCAAAATGACAGTGCTCCTTGGAGAATGGGTACGGGACAGAACAGAGGTGCCCTATTCTATGAGTGGACCCTGTATTTTAATGGTTAATATAAAATATGAGACAGGTGGTAATTGCAATGACCTTGTAAGCACAGAATTGCATGGCAGGGGATGGGGGCTTAAAGATAGAGTGTACATGCCAGGCATAGGGCATGCATCTACTGGTGAAATGACCAGTGTACTGTGTGTAAAGATTGTCTATTTATATCTGCTTATATTCTTTCTCTCATCCCCCCTCTTAACTTTAAACTTCTTGACACAGCTAGGACTTGTGTGTAATTACTCTGCATTTCCCTCACTGTACTTCCCTCACTGAGCAGAATGCCTGGCACTCTTGGCAAGTGAACAAATGGAAATACTAATAATGCATGATCTGATGAATCACTGAACCAGTGAATCCACGAAAAAGCAGCATTCAGAGGAGAGCACCAGGGTCAGCCCAAGCCAGGTGTTTTTCTAACCCAAACATTGTGAAAGGCAGAACCCTTTAAAAACACCACTGTTCAAGGCTACATGACAACTCTGGTTTTAAGAACTGTAAAGGTCTTTTTTCATCTATTTCTCTCCTAATGTCAAGAGAAGGAAGTAGTTCCTACACAGGAATCCTCACCCTCTAAGATTGGTGTGAACATAACATCCTCAGGGTGAATGTTTTTCTGTCTTTGTGGACTCAAGCCCATACCCTGCTTGTTTTAGGTTCCCAAACCTTTCTTTCATGTTTTTTATTCTAAGACTTTCTTAATAGAAATCACTTTGGGGCCCCTCTGTATTAGTTTTCCATTGTTGCAGTAACAAATTACCACATGCTTTGTGGCTTAAAACATACAGGTTCCCAGGGTCAGGAGTCTGGGTGGGTTCTGGATCACAAAGGGCCAAAACCGAGGTGTTGGCCAGGCTGTGTTCTTATCTGGAGACTTTGGGGGAGGATATGCTTTCAAGTTGTAAGCAGAATCTAGCGTACTGCAGGTGAAGGACAGGTCTCTGTTTTCTCACTGTCAGCTGCCGCGCGCTTCGCTTCTAGAGACCATGCGCTGGTTTTTTCACGTGGCCTCCGTATCGCACAGTCAGCAGCTGTATGTCTATCTAATCCCCTCTTTCTGGCATCCACTTCGGCCACACTCTCCCATTCCCAGCCTGAGAAATTTCTCTATTGATAAGGCTCACATGATTCAGCTGGGTCTGCTCGGGTAATCAGGGTATTCTCCCTATTTTAAGGTCAATTATAGTCTTAATTGCATTTGTAAAGTCCCTCTTACATGTAGCATAAAATTCACAGGTTACTATCTTTGGAGGGGGGTACATTCCGCCTTTCCTACCCTCCATCTTCTGGAGCAGAGAGAGCGGGGAGCAGGTAGAGATGGTACAGGTGGGGCAACTCCAACCTGGATCTCAGTACTGACTGTATTCATGCCTTCTTTCTGCCAGTATTACCTGTTGATGAATCTTTGTGGACTGCCTTGCCGGGGCTCTGTAGTAACGTTTTCTCATTCAGTGTGAAGTACTTAATGTTATTTCTGTTATTCATTTGCTTGATCAATATATACTTCAACACATACCATGTGTCAGGCACTTTAAGGAGCTCTTTGGATAGAGCCTCTGCCATCAATGAATTTATAATTCAGTAGAGAAACATATAAATAACTAGATGTTTATGATATAATGTGTTAAGTGACGTGCTAGAGTTAAAACATCCTGGACCATGGGGACCCATGGCAATGGCAGATAAGCCAGAAAAGTGTGTTGGAAGCCAATGATCATGCGCATGTTTCAAAAATACTACTGCACTGGCAGAAAGTTGGCGCACAATAGTGCAGCTGGTTAAGAGAGGAACCTAACAGATTGTAAAGGAACTATTAACCAAATATTTTATGCAGTGTTAAAGGCACAGAAAAGCGACAAGTACAGAAAGGCAAAGTTCCTGCTCAGAAAAAAGGCAAACACAGCTGAACATATGACATCTTTCTCCTTTGACACAGTGCGCACGCATGTATTTCTGCTGTGGAAAGCTGTGATTAAAGGAGTGACTTGAATGTGTGGGGATTTGTTTATCTAATAGGCGAATTCAACTTTTCTAGATTAACTAAAATCTAAATCCTCTTTTCAAATAAATTCATTCCAGTATTTTTGTCCATTTTTCTCCAAAGTATTCTGACTTTCATTATGCAAAGTGCCTTTGTATTTTAGGAGTTTGACCAATATACATATAATTTAGTATAATTAGTGACTCAATAATACCATACATGACAGAGAAATATTTGTGACCACCTCCAGTTTAAAGTTTCTTTGGTTAGCCTTCAAACAATTTGTAACAATTAATTCTCTGACAATCCCCAGAAACACAGCCTGTTGCAAATTATGCCATGAGAAAGTTTCTCAATTTCTATAAATCTCAACATCCCCATCCATGTTGGGACAATTGTAGTCATCTTTCAGGGCCTTCATTATATTGAATATTGTAAGTATTATAATTGTCGAAAGAACTGAAAGAAATAATTCTTGACAAAATAGAACATTTTATGACATTTTATTGGCTCATAAAAGTCCATGGTATACACAAAAAGGCAAAATAAAATGTGTCATATGAAAAAGATGATTGTAAATTTGTATGCTGATAAATATGTAAGACTTTATTGTGACATACAAGTCTGTTATAATATACACTCACTCCCAAACCTTCTGACAAACTTTTCAATTATGTTAGCACTTACACATTTGGGACATAAAATTTCAGAAGAACAGATTTTTTTTAATTTGAAAGAAAAAATATTCCCAGAGGCTCTGATGTTGTAGATATACTTGAATTAAATATTTACTGAGTCTCTCCCATATACACCAGCGTCTCCTGGGCACTGCAGATACAAAACCAAACAAAGCAGGAACCTTGACCTCAAGGGAAGTCTCAGGCTGGACCAGAGTGTCTATGCAAATGCACACCATGAGTTTTCCGCAAGCAATTGATAACATAAGGTAGTCATATGTAATTCCAGAATTTCTGAAATATTTACATGTGTGTATTATAATGGGCATCCAGGGTTTCCCCTAAAAGATTGGGGACCACAGCCTAGAGAATTTGTTTTAACAAAGCCTGGGATAGCAATAACAGAATTCTTTTTCATAGCACGTTTTATTTGAATCATCTTCATCACTATTAGTCACTGCAACAATTATATGTCCTAAATATATCAGAATGTCTGCAGTCACATTGTGTTGCAGTGGGCACTGTGTGTGTCACTGAGATACTGTAATGAACAAGATAGGCCCGTTTGCAGCCTTCATCGACCTCATCGTTCTTTTTATTTTTCCCTTTGGCTGCTGATCTCCAAGAAAAATCACATAAAAGGCAAATGCTAAGTAGCAGGTACACTTTCATAAATACCTACTCATGCACGCCTGATTCAGAAAGTAAATCTGGTCACTTTCAGAGAAATTTAGCGTAATATAGTGATTTTTTTCGTCTACCACATTTATCATTTAATCACATTCCATTTAGTCTCCTGCTTAGGAGATTCTCCCTCCAGGCCTGCCCGGGGCTTGATGGCAAGCTCCGAAGGGCTTGCTCTGCCGCCGCGGGGTGCCGTCTTGGAGGGCCCCACTTTTCTGGGACTTCGCCTGCCTTGACCTCCTGCTGGCCTTCCACTCCCAATGCAATCCACTGCACGCCCAGTATAAGGAGCTGAGTAACTACTGGGAAGCCTTTAGGTTCCCACGAGGCTCCCTTGCACTGATCCCTTGGGGAGATGTCATAGTGCTTTCACCTGAATTCCATGGGGGACTAGTCACACCATATAATTTTGATATACATTTCCTTGGCTTTAACTTGCCATGAATTTTAACCTCAATTTCTCCTATATCGTTCAGTCACTTACTCACTACGGAAAAATCCAGACTCACACGAGTGACTCAGATCACTCTAACACCCCTCATTGACATATACCTATCCGAAGTACAGAGAAGGCTAAAGAAGACCCAAGTTGTCTCTTTTTTCTAATCTGCCAAATTTCAAAGTGAAATTTTCTCACACTTCTGGACCCCTCCCTCCTCATCTGCCCCTCAGCCCACCACAGGGAATAGACCCCTATGCTCTCTTGTGTCCTTTCCAACTCTCTTCCCTTACCTTACCCTAGAATGGTTTTCTCATCTGGAACAATTGAAAGGGGGAGAAACAGGATTTAGTTGATTCATCTTCCCTTTCAAACCTTTTCTTTTTTATATTTATATATAAAATCAAATCTTTTGATTTTAGAAAGTCTCTATTTTTTTTATTATAGTTCTAGATTAGTGGCAACCTCATTGACATGTCAGTATTATAGACTGTTACAAAAAGGAAGACATCCTTAAATAATTCAAGTTATTATTTTGCTATTTTTAAACCATGAAGAGTTGTGTAAAGATAAGAGAGTAAAGGTCCCTCTCATGTGTTCCCACAATGCCATGCCCACATTTCTATTAGTCATTTACCCTGCTTTATTGAGAACCTACTGATTCAGTTTCCACCACTAAACTATAATTTCTGCAAGGACAAGGGGACATGCCTTATTAATTTTTTTTATCCTAGTGCCTAGAACAGAGCTTTGCATGAAGTAAGTGCTATAATCAGTAGCATTTATTGAGCTCTGGTTGAGTATTCTGCATGGGGTTGAGGGCTTTACAAACATGATGTCTTTTGATCCTCACAACCCCATGAGGCAAGTAGCATGTCTGTGCTCTGCACCTAAGAATCAAAGAGATTACAAGGAATGAAGGCAGAGATCAAACCCAAACTTAACCTCTATCTCACGCTGCCTCAAGGTTAATATTTGAGTATGTAGAACCCACATTCTAAACCTGAGTTCTGATTATCTGTCCCATCAGACTAGATGTTGGTCATATCTGAGAACTCTGCTATAACAGATACATTGTTTGATTTTAAAAGCTTTTATCTCCATACCTAGCATAATGCTTTGATTTTAGGCAATTTTTCATTAAGTCATTTGAAGTCATTTACTTTATATTAGGATACTAGAAGTGACATTCCTGATTTTGCATTCTTCCATAATTTTTATTTTTCTACCCCGTTTAAATTAATTAATTTTTATCTCAAGTGTAATTTATGGATGGCTATGTGGCTATAAAAAGCAAAGACCAATCCAAGGGAGCTCATAGTCTAGTAGTGGAGATAAACATATAAACAGGGTACAGTTAATGTTTAAATGCAATCAATAACTTGTAAAGAAGAGAACCAGCCCAAAGGGAATTTCACTTTATCTGTGGTGGGGAGCAGGGATGTGGCCGACAGAGAATGCTTGCCGCGGGAGTAGATTGGAAGTGTGATGTAGGCAGAAATACCCGCGAGGGTCTTGGGATCCAAATCTCTGTACAGAGGCCCAAGGGAACCAGGGGCTGCCTCTTGTATGGGATTCAGTAATGTGAGTATGTGTGAGTTGGTTTTTCTAAGGGTCCTGAATCAAAGCTGCTCATGTTGACTTTACTCCAGGATAATATTTAATAGTAAATAGACAGTTTATATAATATTTATTTATTCTATGTCTCGTTCTAGTCACTACTTAAGGCACCTTACCTAAAAATAGACAATGACTTTAAATATACAGAGAGAAGGGAAAACAGAGAGGAAAAGAGGGCGAATGAAGAGCGAGATGAAAATATGATAATATCGATACACAAGATATTCTGCTAAAGTCTTTTGTGGCTTCTACAATTATGCCACAAGTTTGATAGTACGCTTTCTAGTGGCCAATACAAAGAGGGAACAACAAAATCCCCAGTACCCATAAAATAAAAACGGAACAGTGACTTAAGAGCAACACCACTATTTATTCCTGTTACGGTGACCAAAGATAATTCAGGCTCATGTATAATGTGATGAACAATGTTTTCCCCAATACTTTTATGGTGCATATTCCTAGTTGAAAAGGTGGGCTGTATTTACAGATTATTTGTCCCTAAGTACTGATGGAATCAAATTCAGTCGGTTTCATAGCTATATATATGCTACAAGAGATAAAGTGAGACAGTTCTGGCTACACACATTCTCTGCTCCTTTGGAATAACCCCAAAATGAACATCAGTGTCCAGTGACAATCTTTAGGCTGTCCTCCATAAGCACCGTTCCTTTCACTCATGCTTCAGATAAATATTGAGAAACAGTATATTTGAGGTTATATTTCCCAAATCACCCTCTGTACCCATCTATTTTATGTTTTGGGATGAGTTCAGACGCTTTAATAGTCATCTGAACTGGAGGCAGGATTCAGTTCTCACCCTCTCACAAAAGAAGAAGACCCGAGAAAGTCATAGCCTAACTACCTACACTTCCTACCTCTAAGTTCAGAGTATGAAGCAGAATCTGTGGGTGAGGTAAAGACAATTAAGATTTTCCTCAGTCTTTAGTGTTGAAGCAACTCCAGTGTTTCAAGTCAAAACAGTTCCCAAATTTGTTTATTCATTCAGATAGTCATTCAACAAATAACATGCTTTTATCGTCTAAGATCTTTAAATCAGGTCTTACGATGCACTCCCCACCAAGGTCATCCTAGGTACCATGGAATGATTAACTTAAAAACAGAATGTCCTCGTGTGCCTACAAAATAAGTGGGTTGTGAAACACACAACAATGCAAATCAATCAGTTACACTTCTTAATGGGAGATATCTACCTAAACTGAGCCTTTACTATAGATCTTGGATTCTTTCTTGGAACCCCTGACCAGCAAGCCAGTCTGTCCATTTAATCGTCCCTGGTTGCTGAGAGTGAAAAGACAACAGGAGTGTCTGCAGGTGACCCGGGTACCTCTTGCTCACATTCTACGGCAATGCACTGGCTGAGACCAGTAGTTCCACCATGCTCCGTGGAAGGGACTGTGCAAATCACACCCTCCCACAAAGTCAGCAGGTGCTGGTGGTTAGTGTTCCCAAGGTTGTGGGGAATTCCCGCGAAGAGCCAGCAATCAAATGCAGATGACCTGGTGCCCAGGCCCAGGGGATTTTTCTGCATTTGTAAGGGCATTCGTGCCCATAAGAAAGGGTCACCTGCTTCACACTCCCGGGTCCTACTATACCTGGCCGGGGCATGCTTCCCCTCAGATGGCCAGCAGCTGGGTAGCTGGGCCCTGCATTGCACTGAACCTTCCGCCAGTAAATTCTGGGCACCTGACATACTCCTTGGTGTTTGCATAAGGTTTTTGCTCTACAGAGATAAAACTAAAACATTAATTCTGTAGCTCTCAAAAATTGAGAGTTGTACATCAGTTTATTGGATGTAACGTCAAGTTATTAAAGCAAATGTAAAAAAAGGAGTTGGAAAGACCAAAAGAAATTTGACTTTTCTCATTTGAAATTATCTTATCCTTCAAAAGTCCTGTGAATCTAAGTGGCATTAACATGCAAGCTTTTGATAAACATCAAGGAATAGAGGACAGTATATACAGCTGCCACTTCTTAGCCCATTGACAGGTCTGATTCAGAAGCTTCTATTTAAACACCAAGGAAGACTTAAATAAAGCTGCACGTGAACTTTCATTAACCCTAACAGGTTTACCCATGTGCTTGTAAAGTGCATGACAATGTCAGTAAGTGTAACAGCCAAGTCCTAACACACCAGTTTCTGAAGCGTATTGGCCTGAGAATTCCCTAGGCTGCGGGAAACTGACACACATTGTCATAAAACACCTATTGGCGATAGGACAATCATTTACATGAGACAAAGGGCACAAATGTAAAAAGGAAAAAAAGAGGAGAGGAAGTATTTTGAGTTGAAAAAATTATGAAAAACACCATAAAGGGTCAAAACCTACCATCAGAGGTGATTTATAAATAACTATAAGGACAAGAAAACTGCCCTGGTTTTTAAACTTGAAGTGTGTGTGTATATGTATATGTGTGTGTGTATATATTTGAAGTATAAATATATTTATTTTCTATTTGCTTTATTTACAACACAAATAAATATTTGTATTGTAAATAAAGTAACCAGAAAAGTATTTGTGTTACAATACAAATAAGTGTGTGTGTGTATTTGAAGTATAAATATATATATATATATATATATTGTTTTCTGCTTGCTTTATTTACAGTGCAATAAACTAGTTTAGGGACCCAGTAGAAAGGGGTCCTCAGTGGAGTAGGCTAGGTGGGAGGGATACAAAATCTAGACCACCGGTGGGACAGGAGCAAAGGTAAGAACAGGGGGAGGACTTTGGGAACGTCCTACAAAAAGTATGGAGTTCTATTTAGCTTAAATTGTTCATTTATGATGCTCCCTAGACTTGCGAGGAAGGCAAGGAAGAGAGGTGAGAGGGACCAGCACAGCGGAGCACAACCAGACTGGTGCTCCCTCTGCACTTCCAGCATCAGCGAACTGGAGAAAGGAGTCCTGGGGAGGGATTTCCACTTCAAGAGTTTTCATAAATGCTCAAACAAATGTGATTTGTTTTTGTTTCTTCCCCCCCCATGGAGTATTTTCCTTTCAGACCAAGTATCTTTCAAATATTATTGTGCACAGCGAATTTAGACCCCAGCAGGAGGTTTGAGCCCATCTAATGCAGGGCTGTTTATAAATGAGCAGGCAGCGGCACAGCATTTGGATTTGGGAGACCTGGGTTCAAGTTTCCTCTCTTCCAACCTGAGAGCTGTGTGACTGAAGAGGACTGCTTTACCTCGGCTACATGGAAGGGTAGTATGAGAAAGTCATGTGACTTTACTGCAGAGATATTATCAAATAGTGTGTGCGCTACCAATGTCTCCTGTTTAGACATCTGTGGAGTAAAGTTCTCTTATAACTTGATCTGAGCAAAATGAAAAGCTATCAATGATACCCAAGGGCTAGCCGAAAACACAGACCTCGGGTAAATTTAACCCTGGACCATTCTGAGACTTAATCTTCGTTTCCTAACATGAGCGCACTAATTCTGATACAGGATTGTTGTGGAGAATAAATGAGATGGTGTTATATGTGATACGGCTACAATTTCTTACAGAGAAAGGCTATAAGACAAAATTAGCAAAAAAAAAAAAAAAAAAAGTACATGGGATGAGGTCAGGGGAAATCAGACACAGGCTTCCAAGAGTCCTGTCTCGGTGGAATTATACAGGACACACTCAATTCCTCCAGCAATGAGTTGTGAGAAGTGTAAAATGTTGTCTGTTGGGGAAGGTCTTCAAAGAGTCAGCACCCAAGGATTTTATTGGGGACTGGTCACACAGGCACTCTCTGTCTGGCATGTGTCCAAATTCCAGAAGCCCGGTAGGAAAGCCAGTGTTTAGCATAAGCCACCTTTTTTATACAAACTGTGTAGTCACAGTGATCGCCCTCTTATCAGTCCAGGAGCCCTCCTGCAGTCCGCGTTCCCAGAAACAGGCCAAAGGGCAACCTTTTCAAGCAGGCCTTTCTAAGGATTCAGTCTCCAACCTGCTTTGTTAACTCTTCTCATCAGATCTCCACTAAAAATTATTTATAATTTGAAGGAGCGGTCCCAACCCTTTTGACATCAGGGTCTGGTTTCATGGGAGACAATTTTGCCACAGATCTGGGCGGGAGATGGGGGGGATGGGGGATGGCTTTATAGCCTGCTACCATATGCAGCTTAATTTGTCACTTGCCACTCACTGATAGAATTTTGATATGCGTCTGCAAGCAATTGATTTATTATGGCCTCTGTGCCGTCCAACCTCTCTGCTAATGATAATCTATATTTGCAGCCGCTCCCTGGGGTTAGCCTCACCACCTCAGATCATCGGGCATTAGATTCTCATAAGGAGCACGCAACCTAGATCCCTCGCATGTGCAGTTCACAGTAGGGTTTGTGCTCCTGTGACAATCTAATGCCTCCACTGATGTGACAGGAGGAGGAGCTCAGGAGGTCATGTGAGCAATGGGGAGCAGCTGCGAATGCAGACGAAGCTTCGCTCTCTAGCCCGCCCCTCACCTCCTGCCCCAGCTCCTACAGTTCCTAACAGGCCATAGATGGGTACCTGTCTGTAGCCCAGGTGTTGGGGACCCCTGGTTTAAAGAATGTACATTGGGTCCTGGTTTTTGTCCTAGTTCATCTTTATTTTTACATTGCTTTTATTTCCATATTTACTTGTGTCTTTTGTTTTGCTGAATCTCCAAGCTATCTCATATTTTTTTAATAGTAGGTTCATAACAAATGTTGGTTGGATGGACATATGGAATAATGTTATACAGTGTTACATAGTCATCAGATGTGTGACTTTGTGCCACACATAACCTCTGTTAGTCCAAGTTCTCTAACATATATTTAAAACCATAATATCTCTTTCATAGGACAATGGTAATAAATGTAGTGATAATTATTTTTCCTTTTTAACAATCCATAAGATTATTTTGAATATTAAATTAAGTATTAATACTAAAATATGTTATATGTTTTATATCCATAAACACAAGCTATTATAATCATTTGTAATCTGATACTCTTAGGTGGGTTACATAAGAAAGTAGCATAGCTGATCTTGTAGGTAATGAGGAATGGTTCCGTCTGAAAGTTAGAGGAACTAGGGTCAAATTCAGCAGAAATAGGTAGGTTCACAGCCCAACCCTTCCACTTCCTTGCTGGGTTAACTTGAGAAAATTTCTTGAACTCTCTTTGTGTCTCAGTTTTGTTATCTGAAAAATAGGGAAAATAATACTTGGCTAGTAAGGTTATTATAAAGAATAAATGACATGATACTTGCAAAATCCTTAGCTCAGTGTGTGATATAGAGCAAGAATTCAATTAATATGTTATCTTATGCTGTGTCTGTCTTTGTTATACACTTTAAATATTGGTACTTAAGCAATTCCCCTGTGTGCACCGAGCTGCAATAGCCCATCTATACTAACCATGTTAAGTGAGCTCTGAGGTTCCTTCTGGCTCTTGCATACAATGGAATGTAGCTGGGACACAACTGTCCTCCCCTCTCTCAGTGCATTTGCAGCACAGTTCCAGGGCCAGGACAGTGCAGAGGCTCAAGGTTGAATCCTAGCCCCATATCCCTCTTGGCTAATTCACTCCATCTCACTAAACCCCAGTTCCAGTCCATGAGGTGGGGATGAGTCCTCATCGTGCTGTTATAAGTTTGAGATAGCACCTAGAATATTATAAATACTTGATAAATGCTTGTTTATCTCTATATTATCTTTTCCTACTGGGATTAAAACATTCTGAGAATATATCATAAGTTATCATCTCATGATTTTTAGAAATCAGCATCTTCTTTTCAAAATAAGAATCCCTCCTAACCCCAAATATAGGGGAAATATCCTAACAGGAAGCTTTGGCTTATTAAATAGCTTTTCAGGGTAAATTTTTGACAGGAGAAAACACAGATCAAGGAAATGTTTCTTGTGGAAGAATGGAAAAGGTACAGATAATGGAAACCCCTCCTGTGATTCTGATATAACGTCAAGAAGGTGATAGCTGCATGTCATTTCTTTGGCCAAGTGCTTATTTGTAATTAGAACAGAAATTGCATGAGGATTAAAAATAGTATTTTTATTTCAACGCATTCTAGATACAAACACTGGCTCAAGCGGTGAATCCCTTAAGCCCTCATGTCTAGCTCCATTCATACCTTTCTACCAGCCTTTAATCAGCCTTCCAATAAGCATGGTCCTAAATCTATTATTATTCTCACTGGACTCAGGTACAAATATTGGTACTTTTAAAACTTGAAGTTTGAGATCTCTACCGCTTACTATTAGGAACCTGAAACCAAATTCCAAACCCCCAGCCTCAGTTGCCTTGTTTGTAAAAGGGAAATAATTATAACGACAGTCGCTAAGGCTCCTTTTTTGAATTAAGTCCAATAGCAGTATAAATGGGGCCATAAATGTTGTGCGCACAGCCACTGTTGATCTATGACTAATAATCTCATATTTCAGTAATAAATTTTACATAATAGGCTTCACTGTCTTGATGACATATCTCATATAGCAGTTGCTCACAATCCACCCACAAACATTTTGCATATGGAATCACGCCAGAAAATAAAATGTCCTTTCTTGGGTCTTTCTCACTTCTATAAGTCTATGAACACCCAGAGGATTGTGATGTGATTGTCTTTCATTTCTGCTTCTCCACTGAATCCCTTTGAAGATCGCTGTGGACTGAATTCTCCCTGTCCCTGCCCCAAATTCATGTCGACGCTCTAACTCTCAATTTGACTTTATCTGGAGATAGGGTCTTCAAGAGGCAATTAAAGCTAAATGAGGTCATAAGGATGAGGCCCTGTCCAGTAGAATTGGTGGCCTTGTAAGAAGAGGAGGAGAGATATCTCTCATTTTCCCTGCATACATACACTTATGTGAGGGCAACACAGCTGTCTGCAAGCCAGGAACCAACATTGCTGGACCTTTATCTGGGACTTCTAGCCTCCACAACTGTGAAAAAGTAAATTTCTGTTGTTGAGCAGTCCGGCCTGTAATATTTTGTATTGCCAGCCCAAGCTAACTAAAATAAACACATTACGTGAAAGAGAAATAAATACATGATCAGTGGAGAGCGAAGCCAGGGCTAAGACAAAGGTGAGAGTTTCTAGAGAGACAACAGGTATACAGTGCTCTCAGTGTCAAGCTTTCATGCACCCATGGGGCAGGAATCATCATCGCCACAGAGATACCCTGTTTCTGTTGTTGAATGCTAAATAAACCCAGGCTCTATATCAAATGCTTTGTATGCATTGTTTTCTTAACTCCTCTATGTAACATTTAAAGCTATTTATAAATGGAACCAGTTTACAGAAGAGGAAACTATGACTCAGAAGTGTTCTATATTCTGCCTATTGCCAGAGAGTAAATATCAGAAAAGGAGCTGAACCCAAGTTAGCCCATCTCCAAAACTCTGCCTTTAATCATTATGCTAAGCTATTCTTTAAAAAATAATCAAATTGTTGTCATTGTCATCATCACCGTCATTTTGTAACCTCTCTATAGAAAAAGCTGATCCATAACAATCAAAACTTGCCTTTCCCACCATCCTTATAAAAGTTATTTAGCAGGAATTACCTTTTCTTCCATTCCTAGATGAAAACTTAGCAGGTCCCATAACTCTTCTGCTCACAATCAGATATTACAGTCATAAAGTCACTTTAAGTTACACACACAGTATCAATAAGTTTAGTTTAAGAGTTTTAACAAAATGCACACTTAATTTAGCATTAAATCATGTCTTAAGCTTTCTTTAGATGGAAGAAACTTTTGGAAATAGCAATAAGAAGAATCTGGAAGTAGTGATAAGGCAGGCTTCTTTGTATCACCACCTAGCTATGTAGTCACTATTTGATAATCGAGGGTGATGGAGAAGCATTTTACTTCAAATCCTCAGTTCTTAAATTGGCTTTATACTCCAGGCTTGCAGATGCTTACATGTGATGCTTTCTCTCATGGATACTTTTGTGATTTTTCAGTGATTCCCCTTATTGAGTATTTTTCCTCCTGCAGTTCATTTGACCCAGGCAAAAGCATCACTCTTCCTGATGGTCCTTTGGACTTTTTAACTCAGCACTAATAAGCCAGGCTCAGTGTCTAGGTGCTGAAGTCTCTGTGAGCCTATTAGACAGACCTCAAGATAACCCTCACTTTAGTACTCCCTCCTCTGTGACCCACCTTTAGGCCACAGGAAACATTTGCACATCCATTGTGCATTAGGATCACTTTTGGGCTTGCAGGATAAGCCAAATACAATGGTACTCTACCCACTCTGAAGCAGACAATCGACCAGGTTCTAGCCCATAAGATGTACCATAAGGCAGGAGTCAGCTCACAAGTCATTTATACACATAGTGAAGTCTCGTGTCAGCCTATTCATCCTTTATTCTCCAAATTTGAGGCAAAGGAGATGGAATCCTTCACACACACACACATTTCCAACTGAACTCTCTCTTCCACACCCTCATACTTTTTAAAGAATGTTTTCTAAGCAAGTAAAAGGGCTCAAGTGCAATTAAACAGATTTTACTCTCTCTCTTTTTTTTTTTTTTTTGGTAAATTTTGCACATGATGATTTGTCTCTCAGACATTTTGATATCTAATGTTGATCATGTTGACACTTCAGTTGAAGCTACCATTGTCATTATGAATTGAGCACTTATTAGCACAGTTGATGTACTAGATACTAGAATGCAAAGATGGATTCTGACTCTAGGACATAATAACTATATGACCTTGGGAAAATTACTTAAACTCTCTGTGCTCCTTTTCCTCATCAGATTAATAGAGATAATGTAAGTTCACTCATTAAGTAGTTGTAAGCATTAAAGGAGCTATTGTAAATAAACTGTTTAAAATAGCATCTTACATATAAGTACAAAAATAAACATTTGGAAGAAAAATGCATGGTTCTTTTATGGTGAAAAGGGGGCTGTAAATGCCAATATAATTTTAATGAAACATTAAGAGTTGTCATAGAGCAGTGGTTTATACTCAGAAGCTTTCATATGTCACAGTAAAATCAAAATGAGTAAAGTGGGTCAAATATGAAAAAGTTGAGAGTAGTCAGATTTCCTTGTTGTTTTTTTCTGTTTAGCTGAATATGTGTCCTAAATTATTGTTCTGAGAACAAATGCAGAATGCAATGACAGAACTGGAATCCCTGAGATATAATAGAATGCTAGTTTCCTTTTCTAAACAAACAATTCTGTTATATAAGTACTCCATTATTTCTATCAGAAAATATTTCATTTTACTCCTATTTGGTCTCAGCAAATATTGATTCTGATATGTATAAGGTAAAAAAGTGTTGATATAGGCATCAGGAAAATATTGTCATCTATTTGCTTAGGTATGCGTTATAAAAAATCTTTTAGAGATTGAAAAAGATTCCTTTGATGATGAACACTAGTTTCATGTTCTGATTATCCTAATAGGTTTGGCTTGTTGCTTAGCACTTATGAGTCTTTATAAAGCGGTTGGTTATAGAGTCTTAATAGGAGCTAATGGAATTGCTGACAGCTTATGCCATTTACCTTCAGGAGCTCCTCACTGAGAAACGGTGTGATGATGTACAGCATCAGTAGCAGAACAACACATGTATTTAATTATTTTAGCATCAGTATAACCTTTTTTCTTCGTTGTAAAGAAGACCTTCTATAAGAAGTATATTTTCATTTATGTTTCACCATGTTTCAGTTCTACTCCATAATTTCCAATGTCTTATGTTTGGGAGAGTCAATATCAGAAGTAGTTCAGAGCAAAGTCTTCAGTCAGGCATATCTGCCTATCAGAATTGACTTCACCCCTTACTTGCTATATGACATTGGGCAAGACACTAAAACTTCCTGAATTTCAGTTACCTCTTCTATAGGATGGTGTTCATGATAATATCTTCCTGATGATTTGATAAAAGGATCCACTTAGATTATATTGATCAAATACGTAATAGGGTACTTGACATATAAGGATCCTTTATTGAACATTAGTTGCTGTGATGGCAATGATGAAGATTAAAGAGGAGGAGAAAGAGGAGTTATCCATGACCTTAGAAATGAATGCACTATAAAGAACAGAAGAGATAGGTGGGTGGTCTGTAGGTGGAAGGATGTGCACTTGTCTAAGATTCATATTATTTATAACAAAGGGAAAAACAATGATGAAAAGTATGTAACATTTTCATGCAATAGTCAATGGCTATATCAAGGCTTCACTACCTTCTCTTTAAATGAATGAAGGAAGTTTGGATATTGAGCAATAAAAGAGCGCTACTCAATTCAGAGATTAACTAGACCAGCACCTTTATTTTGGAGATGAGAAAAGTAAATCTCAAGAGAATGGAGTGACAAGCTTAGCATCACTCAGATGACCAGTGGGGGATTTGGGAAGAACCCTAGCCCTTTATGGGCCTGGGTGCCACATATTGCATGTTTTGATTTTATTCATTCATTCATTTGTTCATTCTTTCATTTATTCATTCATTTATTCAACAGCAAGGATAATTTATTCCTGGTGCTGAGAAACAGTTATAAATAAAACAGATACAGTCACTATTCTCATGGGCTCATGGTGTAGTGGAGGAAACAAACTATAAAAATCAGTTTTAAAAGTTAATATAATTGTTCATAGTAAAATTAAATGCTATTCAGAAACTAAAGGGGATATATCCTAAACTTAGCTAGCTCATTTACTAGCTTTGTAGCTTAAAGAAGCCATTTGAACCACTTCAGCCTCAGTTTTTTGATCTATGGATAAGGAGTGATAATTATTTCTTTTTCATGGCTGTTATATGGAGTTGAGATAATGTCTATAAAGTATACCGAATGCAGTGTTTGCATGAATATATCATTAATGTCCAGACACTATTCAAAGGACTTTATTTTTATTTTATTTTATCCTCACAAGAGACTGTGAAGTGGATATTATCATTAATTCAGTTTTTTAGATTGGGAAACCAAGGCAAAAAAAAAAAAAAAAGATTAGTTAACTTGCCCAAAGCCACGCAGTTAGTAAATGTTGTAATCGGAATTCAAGCCCTGGAGATCTAGCTCCAAAACTCTTAATGAGAGCTTGAGGCTGTGCCCTAGGTGTGGTCACAGGTGGTGGGGGAAGACATTCATTTTTCGTGACCTTAATTTAACAGGGAGTGAAGATACTCAAAACTTTTACAGGATTTTTTTCCCCCTAAGCCCCAGAGTCCTCATTATTTATAAAATAGGAATATATAATCACTTTAGGTTATTGAAAGGTTGAAGTGCTATAAGGTAAATAAATTTTAAGTATATCGTTCAGCAAATAGTAAGGGCTAACCACATCTCCTCCTCCTTCTCTCGCCATTTCTTTCTGACTTTCCACATTTTTCATTGTTTAAGGGAATTCTTCAATTGGCTCATCAAAGAGTGCTTAAGTATCTATCCCATACAAAGCACTGACCTGGAACAGCAGGGGCAAGAAGAAATAAGAAGTGGGATCTAGATTGATCTTACACTCTAAGAAAAATTTTGTTGGTGTTTTGTGTCTTTTCAGTCCAGTAATAATTGTATCCTATAATGCCTTGAGATGTGCTATTAGTCTATCTGCTGTAGGCCTGTTAAAAGACTGTAGTCTAAGGATCACTTCTGCGTTGTATCCAAAAAAGAAAAAGAACTACCCGGAGAAATATATACCAAAATATCCATTGTAAATGTGCCCACAAGCAGAGGAAACTGCACCCTGGGAAACTGAAATGCTAGTTGATAAGAAAGTCAACTATTTCATTTAAGGTACTCTAGATATTTGTGAAGGTTATCAGAGGGAGTTTTCACTTTTATTATTTCCATAACTGTACATATTTATTCCAGCAGATGCAACTGGAACTTCCAAATTGATTATAGTCAGAGTCAGTACAAATTGTGGGGGAGGGTAAAGACCAGGAAACAACAACCATCACAAAACCCATCCTGCCTGATACTTTGTTCACTCCAGTCCTGAGTCTTTCCCACACCCAGCTGTGTGTCTGAAACAAAGACAGATAGAATAGGCGAGAAGACAGCCTGCGGGGAAAGTGGGTGGGGGACTGTGAACACACATGCCTACATCTTTTCTAGGGAGCATGTCTGGCTGCTTGAGACACTGATGAGAGCTAAGGGACAATCAGTTAAGTGAGCACTGCAGGACCAGGGCCCTCCTCCATGCCCTCTGCTTCCAACAAGACCAACTAAGAGATACCAGGCTCTTCCATGAATTGTCTTCTCTTCAGTTTACGAAGTGATCTAAAAAGGAAGCTTAAAAAAAAAAAAAAACAACTGTCCTTGCCCTTAGAAGTCCAAGGAGGTGAGAGAGGGGTAAGAGATAACATGCTGTCTTGGTAGCCAGACAACCTGGGACACTGCTTGCCAAACAAGTATTCTTAGGCAAATTGCCTCTTATCTCTAAGCTCATTTCCTAGTCCATAGATTGGTAAAAATAATAATAATCACCTCTTAAGAGAAGGAAATAAAATAATGCAAGTAAAGTGCTGGCATATAACAAAAAACTAATAGGTATTACACCTACCCTAATATTAACATTTGTTATTAAATTGTATGAAAGTATGACCCAATATTTGTAATGAAATGTATTTAATAAAATAACAGAGATACATGCAAATTCTATTCACAGATGCCTCAGGGTTTCAGGAGAGGTTTAGCAGAGGAGACACATCTATTGTATCTGAAAGAATATGTAAGATTCAGCCAGAGGACGTGGCAATCTTGGTGGGGGGATGGGAGGAGACAAGCTTAAAAGAGACAGCTTTATGAAAGCATGAAGTGTGAAATGTCGCAGCACATTCAGGGACTGTCAGTTGTGTGAGGTGGCTTGAGTGCGGGATCTGAAATGGCAAGGCAAGACTGGAGATGAGGCCACGGGTGGGCAAGAGCCAGAGCATGAAGGGCGTTGTCTGTATGTATTTGTATGTTATCCTGTGCACCCGGGGACTCTGCAGGATAAAAAAATACAGTACGTATGCTACCTGGCACATTTGTACAGATTCGGTCCTTTTGACCACTTACTCATCTACGTTTGTTTGGTCAGTTTGTGGACATTTCTCCTTTTCTGGTCGAGGAAATAATTTCTACAGGAGATGAAAAGAACACAGAGTTTTGAACGAGACTACACCTTGGCCCGCCCCTCCTGCTGGACTTGCCATGCCGGTCGCCCCCAGCAGTGACCACACAGGTAGACAGCTCCTCCGAGCCTTGCTGTCTCTCTGCCTTTGCTGCAGAGGCTCTCCAGCTTCGCTCCTTTCAGTCCGGCATTGCTCCGCTCGTCTCCTATAAGACATCATTTTTAGTAATATTGCTGTCCAACCTCACTCTCCCTCACCATAGAACTCTAGTTAATAAATGCAAAATGAAAGGAGACAATAGAAAATCACTCTAGTATTTATACCACAGTAATAAATGTTGCAGACAAGGTTTTCCAATGGATGAAAGTTTGACTAAAAATAGGGGTTTCATTATCCCAAATTGTTTCCCCTGTGATACCAGCTACAAAGAGAACGATAGTAACTTGACAGTGAAGAAATGCAGAAGATACCAATGAAACCAGGTGAACAAAGTTAACATCACCAGTGATAAGATATAACATTACGAACCCCTTGATGTGATGCACTGAGAAGAACACAGTGTGATTTTTGACAAAAATTCTCAACCTTACTTTAATCACTAGAAAACATCAAACAAACTCAAATTCGGGGTGATTACACAAAATATCTGATTACTACTTTACAAAAGTGTCAAGATTATGAAAAACAATGAAAGACTTAGGGACTGTCACAGCCTAAAGGGAATTAAGAAAAAATAACTAAGTGTAATGTGATATCTTGGATAAGCTCCTGAGACAGAAAGAAAAAAAAAGACATTAGTGGGAAATAAGTTTGATAGTTTAATAATATTATAATTATTTTAATTATCCATTCTCGATAATTGCACTAAGCTGGTATAAAGTGTTAACATTAAGGGGAGAGGAGAGAGAGAAGCAAGTTAACTCTACTGTATTTGCAATTTGAATATATCAAAAATTAATTCAAAATAAGTATTTTTAATTGATATACTCTGCACTCTTATGATTGTGTGACAGAGAACAAAATCTTTCCATTGCCCTGGGATCACGTCCCTTTATATCACTTTGGGCTCAGTTCACACCCCTATACACCTTCTCCTTATCGTCTGGACTTACAACATAGTTCCTAGAACATAATTCTTACTTTCATAGATATACATTCTGTACAATTATGCTCTCTTTGCACCTAAACACTCATCAGAATGTCAACATTCAACTACAGTACCATGTAAGGCAAACAGAGAAAGAGAAATAATAACTGATATTACTTGTATGTAGAAACTAAAAAAGCTAAACTCAGACGCAAACTAGAATGGTGGATACCAGGGCCTGGGTAGGTAGGGAAAATGAGATGTTGGTCAAGTGATGTAAACTTTCATTTGTGAGATGAGTGAGTACAGCATGGTAATTATAGTTAATCATACTACATTATATACTCGAAAGTTGCTAAGAGAATAGATCTTGAATGTTCTCTCCACACACACAAGAGAAATGGTAATTATGTGACATGATGGAAGTGTTCTATAGTAGTAATCACTTTGCAGTATATAAGTGTATCAAATCAACAAGCCATATATTTTCAATGTGCCTGCTTTATCTTAATAAAGCCGGTAAAAAGAGAAAAAAAATAGAAACACAAGACCCTTAGAAATTCCAAGGACATAATTGCTGGTCACATGACAGTCCATGAATAGTTAGGGATTTGATACACATACATCTGTTAAAAACCTTCAGAGTCATCTTTTCTCTAGGGACTTACGGCAGTAAAACGGTGAGGATGGGTGACTGGCGTACCTTCTGCTGTGACCAGGTCCTCTCAAGGGAATGGGCAGCGAGCACATCCCACAACCTTACCCACTGGGTTTATGTTTCTGAGCAAACAGCCCAATGTAAATACGAACAACCTTCCCTTCCAAACTAAATGTTTTGCCCATCTCCCTCTCTCCTCTGGAGAGTCAGACCTAAGCAATTAGAGTAAAACCTAGAAGCTTCCCTTTATCATCTTTGAAGCTAGACTGTCCTACCCCTCAAACCGGCATTTGGATCCCACCTCTGCCACTGGCAAGACCTCGTGCAGGTTATTTGACCTCTTTGAACCTCGTGAGAGTGTTTCAATAACACGAGGCTTGCAGTTTTGTTGTGAGGATTTAGAAATAATGTATATGAAATGCTTAGCACGGTGCTTACATGTAGTAGTTTCTCAGTGAATGGAAGTCCTTTCCCACTTAACAGCCAAAAGATCATAACCTTTCAGACACTTGAGCTCTATGTCCCCATTTCCTTCCTGCCAAAGGTTGCACCTGTCAGTCCTGTTATCTCACTAAAAGGGTAGGTGGGAGCGTACATACACAGGGTGCAGGCAGGAGGCAGAACCCACACCACTTATTTGAGCAAAGAGCACTCAACAGACAATCATTGTTAACTAGGTATAAAATCATTAATGCGATAACTGAAAAGGCAAAAAGAGAACATCGAAGTATTACAGAGGTTCAAGCTGCACAAAGAAGAGAAGAGGTGGGAATTATTTTTTAATTTTTAAATAAAATGTATTTGGGTGACAGCTAAGATTATATAGGTTTCAGGGGTATGATACCATGATACATCATCTGTATACTGAGGTTGGAATTTTTAAATGCTTGGAGGAGGGACCCTAAGGAGCTGGAATTCAGACTTCCAAGAAGAGGCCGCTGCTCGGCTGGCGCTGAAGTTTCTGTGTGCAAAGGAGGTATCGTGGGGCCAAGACCTCTATGAAAATGTTATGCTCCCTAATGCTGGTGTATCTGGAGGGGGTATGACTAAGCTGCAAGGGTTTGCTGCAAGCTCTTTAAAACCTCTAACCTAAATGTAGCTGCTGCTGTGGGAAAGAACAGCTGCTGGTGGTGGGAAGAAATGTACCAGCAGTGTATGCATGGGAAATGAGCAGGCAGGGAGCCCACCTGAAGGGAAGGAGCACGTTCTTTCTTCTCCAAACTCATAGTCTCCTTCCAACACCCCCTGCTATCGCCGCTTAATAGAGAGCCGCCGGCAAAGCAGAGAGGTAGAGTGCAGTGCTGGAAAACGGAGCATGCGCAGTGGGGACCTCCTTGGTCTGACTCGGATATCATTGTGATGACACCAATCCCGCTTTTCTTAACTGAACCTTCTACTTCCTTCCAACCCATATTCTACAAATTAGCCCTGGATCCCCTTGCTGAGGTGCTTGGCATAAGTGAGGGCACTGCAAGACACCCTCCAGTGCCCTTCCATCCATGGCAGTCTTGACATGTTCCCTCCTTAGATACCCACCGTTGGGCAGCACCCATGTGGTGACTGCATAAAGTGAAAAGGGGAGAACGTAATGTTCTGCACCCTGGTGAAGAAACCAGGTCCCCAGTCCTGGAGGCAGGGTCCCTGAGGCGGAGAGGTTGCAGATGTCGTTGCTGTTAAAATGATAGGTGTGTAATATCTCTTGAAGGTGTACAATAATTTAATAACTAATTACATAATGTATGGCAGCAGAGTATGAATATTTTTATGTATTCTTGTAATTGTACCTCAAATAATTCTGTGACCTGGCTAATAATAGTGACTAGACAGACGAGGAGACGGATTTAGAGGGTTCATGTGACCTGAATGCGATGAGATGTATAGAATATGAGTGGAGATGTGGAGTGACAGTAAAAAGAGCATGAATTTGAAGGCAGGCCAGTATGTGAATCCCAGTTTTATCATTTACCACTTGAGAGACCTAAGACCCAATTTTGACCTAAAAAACAAAAAGACAATATATTCCTGTTAATATTGTTGTGAAATTCAAGGGCTATAAGACATGTAAAATGGCTGGTACAGTGCCTGGTATAAAGGAGACAGCTATTGTTTTACTTGTCATTGTAGCTATTGCTATTATAATTGTTGTTTTGGTGAGGATCAGGAAGATGATGATGGCTTGCTTAGCTAAAATTTGAACCTAGGACTTCTGTCTTTAGACATTATGCCCTCCATAAACCTGCTGCCTTCCCTCCATCCCCCAGCATTTGTCCCTCTCAAGCATCAGGCAAGAGTTTAAATTTGATTTTTACCTACTTTTAAATAAAATTAAAGTCCATATGTTTATACCAATTACAACATTTAGAACGGCAACACCATCAGGCAATCTTATTTCATTGTTTACGTGTGCGTGAAGAAAGACAGGGATAACTAGCTACACCGCGCCCAAAATAAAAGTAAAACCGCTCTCCATTCTTGCAAGGTAAGCGGAGAAGCTCCATCAGCAACAGCGCTCAGTCGCGCAGGCAGCCGCGTACAGCACGGTGTGCGATCGAGAGGACGGCGGGTGCTGGAGCCAAGGGGTGCAAGTCACGTCACTCACTTTGTGACTGCCAAACACAACACAAAAATTACCTGTCAATTACAGACACGGTGTGTGTACATCTTGAGAGACATATCAAGGAACTTGATTTCATAAGTAGGAAAAGAATGGACGAACATAACTCAGGCTAAATCAGTTCTTTTTTAGCAGTTTTAACTGATTCGGCATTGCTAAAATCTTTGTCCAAAACAAAATTATAAGCCAAGTCAGTGATACTCCAGGCAGCTCACACTAATAATTACCTCTCTTACAGTAATGACTTCATAGTGCCAGAACTTTCACTTCCATTTGCTCATTAGAGGTTTCAAAAGGTTATGTGTGTTATTGCATTTTTTAGAAGTTGAAATGGTACCAAGCTGTTTAAATGTTTGTATAATGGAGACTACCGTTTATGACATATTTAATCAGCATCTGCAGTAATAACAGCTGCCATTTGTTGAACCAAAGGCATTAGGATATATAGGATACTCTGTATGTATGTTCCCTAATCCTTAGAATGACTCTTCTAGGTAATGTGGTCCTTATTTTTTAGATATGGAAACTGACTCTTGGTGTTACGGAGCTTGCCCAAAATTACATGCTAAGTAGAAAATGTAGGAGTCAAACCTATCTCTCTAATCTCAAACCTGTATCCTTTACACTCTATCATATTATTGATGGGCATACAATGCCCCCGATAGAGTAGAAGCAGATCCAATAGTATAGTTGTATCCGTGCCATAAGGAAGCATCTTTATGTTCCACTTTTTGCCCCCCAAAAATGAGCTTTGTATCCACTCAAATTCTTGCCCCACCAGTTACCAGCTAGGGAATCTTGGGCACCTTTCTTTCCTGAACTATAGTGTGCTACGAGGCTATCCTGGAGGACTGCAATGGGCATTACTTGGGAAAGATCTGCAAAGCGCATTTAACATGTGTTTGTTCATTCATTCATCCCTTTAACAGGCTTTCAGTGAATTTCCTAGGAGCTGCATGCTGTATTAGGTACATGTCAAAAGACTACTAAATGATCTTTTCCTGTGTACTTTCATCCCAGAAAGTTATTAATTGACAAGAATCCCGTCATGTGTAATGGCCACATTACTTAGTTTAGAAATGGAATCCCCAAATCCAAGGTCAAAGAAAGAGGGGCTTTGATGAGCAAACTCGTGTGAAGGGGAGAGTAATTCTTTGCAAGTTCTCCTCTTCACCAAGAAGAGGTCTGTTCACTTTGGACTGTGCATGTGGATGTTTAGTAAATACTGAAAAGAAATCCAGGTGAGAGGAAGGACTGAGGCATTGTTTCACCGAGCTTAAAACTGAGCCATATTTTGTAACACCAATTTGTGGTGAAGATCAGTCACAAATTGAAGAGTGTTTTAAACACTTTTACTGGTTTAATTTTGAGATAAAAATGTTCTGTCTGATAAATATTCAGCCACTATGTCTCCATGGTGCTGTATCTTAAGTGTTTCATGTCACGCTAGTCACTAGTTTATAAAGGCACCACAGCATTTTTGTTCTGGACATTTGAACAGATTCGAAAGCTCCAGAGAAGAACTTCAAATTTGTGAAATACTGAATGTGGGGTAAAGCCCTCTTTCCTACTTGAATCGTCAAAACTCAAAGCTCTAAAGGAAGTGGATTTGGAAGAACAGAAATCCTCACTCACACTATTGTAAGGCCAGAAGGGATGTGCTCATACCATCTGTTCCAGCACCTCATTTCATAAATGAGAAATCTGAGGCAATGTGACTTATCCAGTCCCACAGTGAGTCCCACAACAAATTTCCAAAATTTGGCAATTTTAGTGACAAGAGTAAACAGGTCAAAATATGCAGTTACACCAAAGAAGTAGGTGGGAAGGGGAAGAATGGGAGAGAAGAGAGGAGGAAGAGGGTGTGGACCTTCAGCCATCTCCTCTCTTGCCAAGTGGCTCCGTGTGGATTGAGGGTGGGCTAATACACACCATCTGATGTTCAGGCTCTTCCATTGTACCATACTGTCTCTCCACAGGGGAAAATCCCAGCTCCTAATTGCTTAATTTTAGACATACATGAAGTCTCTCATTCAACTCTGTATACCCACCCCTTACTCTGTTAAATGTGCTTCAAATGTCAGAGTGGCAAAGATGCACTACTTCTCATGCTTCTAAAGAGCAATGTGGTTGAGACTCAATGACCATTTCTTGTTGATGCCATGGCCCCTAATGGGCTTGGTATTTGCCATAACTGACAGGGGTCCCACTGCACAGTGACACCTGATGCCTTCCTCAGAGGAGAGCAAGAACGGGAGGATGCCTGGCCAGCAGAGACTAGCTATGTACAGTAAATTTGTCAGTCAATCTCTGAGACCATTAGTATTAAGGATATTTGGCAGCAAGGAAGAAGTATGTGCCCAACACCTGTAAACTCATAAACAACTAATGGGTACTAACTACAGGTAACCATCTCAAGCCTTGGATACAGAGATGCATCTGAAATCTTACTTCAGAAGCCCCTGCTTTGGCCTGGCTGAGAGTGTCATGCAAGGAAGCCAAGTCTTGGTTTGGGTTCCCAAGAGACTTTATTCAGGGAACTATGTGAAATCAGGCTGTAGTTATAGTACATTCCTTAAAAAATAGCACCAATATCTAGGAATTTAATTTTTTCCTTTCACTCATCTAAGTCACTGAGTCACTGAGTATTACCCATCCAAGTCACTGACATTAGGATTTTTCCTTTGTAAGTATGCAAATGGATTTTAGAGCCAAAGACAAGCATTTTATTTTATACGAGAGTGACCTCTCAAATCAGATGGCCTGAGTTCAAGTCATAGTCTACTGCTTAGGTATTGGGGGAGCTTAGACAAATTATGTAAAAATGCAAAATCTCAGTTTTCTCATTTTTTAAAGGAAGATAGGAATGCTAATCTCTTCTCCATAAGATTGTTAGGAAGGGGTATAAAATATTAAATTAGATTAAGAAAAATACTTAAAACAGTGACAATCACATTATATATATTATTAATTTTTATTATAACTATTATGTAGTTTTTTTATTGTATGTATTATATAGGTTTGGAACCTATGGTAATTAATCTCATTTACAAAGTGAGAGCCAATATATATACCCATGTCCCAGGTTTGTTGTAAGAAGTATTATACAGGAAAGTAGTGAATGCATTTAAAGTCTAACCAGCTCATCCCAGTCATTTATCCTCAAGGTACCTAATTCAGAGAAAGTGAAATATTTACCCTATAGATATACCATACAATTTTCTACACATGAGTTTTCCATACATGAGTACAAGTTTCTATACATGAGACTAACATACTTCTTCCCAGTTAACCATTTATTACTTTAAAATTTGCTAATGTTTTTTACTATAAACATGCACAAACAATTTATAAAAGAACCCTTACTAATATAGAGAATGAGCATTGCCCTTGGAACTAATTAGATATACAATAAGTAATTTTTCACTTAATGATTTTAAAATGAGTAGAAATATATATTTGTTTCCATATATTAAAGCTTGTATATATGCAAACTCATATCCAGAATGTATTAAGAATCCCTGCCTACAAATCAGTAAGAAAATACATATAAATCAATAGGAAAATGGACAAAAAGATTGAACAGACGCTTACTTCACGCATGGGATATCCAAATAGCCAGTAAGCAGATGAAATATTTATCAATATCATCACTCATCAAGGAAATTCAAATAAAAAACACCATGAGATACCACCGCACCTCCATGGGAATGGTTGCCATTCAAAGATAAACAATACAGGACTCTAGAGTTACCGTAAATAAAAAAGATGTAATCCCTGACCTCTCTGTGCATAAAGTACATAAAATAATCCATTAAAAAGACACTAAAAATACTGTATGACCTGTTTATAAGGGAAAAGTACCGACTGCTATGAAAAGTAAGAAACCATATTATTTTATTTATTTATTTTTGCTGGAGAACTATGTGGTAGACAGTTATGGACAGAGGTAGATAATTATCAAAAGGGGATTAAAACAGAAAACAAACTATCCTTTGCAAGAATTCCACCTTGGAATTCTCAAAACATGAAATTTCATGAGCAATTTTCTAATATTATATACCAGCAAGAGAGCCCTGGTAATTTTAGCCCTCCATCAGAATTTTTTTATAAGCTCAGCTACTGCTACAAAATGTGTTCAAGGAAATGGAATGTCGGGATACTTAAAGCAGTCCCCATTGTGGTAATTACCTTGCATTCATGCCTCCCTGGTGCATCCACCATGTGTGTTGGTCTCCTTTGAATCCCAACTTGTTTCATATTCTTCTTTGAATCCTTATTGGTGCGAACCCTGGGAATAGATCATTGTATAGAGAATAAAGAAAATATCCTTTTGTACTTTCAGAATTTTTAAAGCTAATTTATTTAATTAAATCAAGTTTAAATCCATTCTCTTTGTGGGGAAGTATTTCTACTTACTAAGTACATACTTCTCAGGGTTTCCAAAGGCCAGAGGCCTGGTGAGCATTGTCCTTAAACCCAGGAAAGCTTGCACTTGAGACCTAGAATGGAATGTAGAAGTCACTCATGTGACAATGGTTGTCCATACACCTTCCTAAAGCTACTGGGTTGGTCTCTTTCGCCATACACATTGAGCAGATGGGGCTCTCAAAGTAAAGTTTTCATATTAGAGATCTTTCGTCCACCTTCCTCACTTTTTCCTGAGGTTCTGAGGGGACCCTACGTTATTTAATGAGCATCAATTACTGTGCTAATTTATTTAATTCTCACATCCACTTTACAATATAAGGATATTATCCTTATTATGAAGATTAGAAAAAATAAAGCTTACAGGTTAAGCTGCTTTGCCCAAGATCACAAGAAACAGCTCATGGTACAGCTGTGATTAGAAACTAATGTATGATATCAGCCTAATATTTTCATTACTACATGCTGCTTATAGAGAGAACATCCCTTAAAAAGTGTTTTTTCCTTTCTCCATAATTAGGGAATTTTCGGAGACACTTTCTTCCAGAACGGGATTTGATGAACCTGATACTATATATTAATATACAAGTATATGGGGGTTAGATTTTAAGACACGCTTACATGAGTGTATTTCTTTATGAACTTTGACTCTAGATTCTAGTGTTGCCCCACCCATCTTACAGAGTTGGGATATTTATGGTTCCTCAAGAAAGCATAAATGAATTACAGATTTATATCAAATTGGCATAGGGTATTTTGAACATACTTGATTAAAGATGTTTTAAGAAATTAAATATTACTTTTAAGCACTTACTTGCATACTTGAAAATAACACCATAGCTGCTCTTTTCAAACACAATGTTATACAAGAGTCTCAATATTTAAAACAAAATCAGGCAGAGCTGCTCTGTGGGAGTAGGTGACTTTTTGTCCCTGGCCATCCCGCCCCCACCCCCAAGCACCTGCTCCTTCCAATACACTTTCTCTGAAGCTTTAGGTCTTCATGGACAAGAGTTTGAAAATTACCTACTAACATCAAATATATCCTAAATTAGAGTGCCTTGGAAGTGCCTAATGATAACATCTACTGCCTCTGTATGATTTGTCACTTACTCTGTGGGTTTATTTTATCTGAATTTGTCAGTCATTACAAAAACTTATGGCTTTCCTAACACTTCTCTCTCTCTCTTCTCTCTGGCTGTCTATGTATCTTTTCATGTGTGTATATGACGAGGGAGGTGGATTTAAATACACTCTTCTGAGCATAGTAGAGGCTGATCTGTTTATTTACCAAAGTCTGTAATTCTCATAGTTGTCAAATATTAGGTCTTAAATAATTATGCAAGGGGAATTCTCCCTCTCTCTTTCTTTCTCTCTCCCCCCTCCCCTCTGTATTTCTATGACCTAAAACTAAACTTGAGACAATGTAACCAGCACAAAGTCCACTGACCTTCCTTCCTGTAACTTCATTCTGCTCTCTAGAGCATTTCCCAATGCTTAATCAATGCCTGCATCCTCAGTACTAGCTGAAATCCCTAATCCTCCAGCTCAGGACTGAGAAAAGAGTTTTCTTAAACCATGATCCCCAACACCCAGCAAGTTTTATTCTGCTATTTTTAAAGTCTTGCTAAATCTTTTTATTTGCTTTAATGTGATCACCTTAACCAAACATAGCCAATATTTTTTTAATCAATCTGGCAATTCTTTCCTTATAAAAAGAGGATGTAAAGAAATTGTTTTTCTCTAGAAAGAATAATTCTCAACATACAATTACTGATTCACATGGGGAGTCTCTACTTCTCTGGGCCTCAGTTTCCCTTCTTTGCTTAGACATTTATTGGCATCTACCTGAATCCCAGACTGCCTCCTCAAAGCTGCACAATGTGGGAATGTGTCTGGATCAGGAGTGTTTAATCTTGTCTACAACCATCAGAAGACACATAAATGGGTGGTAGAGATTCTGTGCATCCTCTGAAATTATATACACCCCTATAGTCTGTCCAGAAAAAGTCCAGCCATTGCTAATATAATGAGAATGGTTTGCGTGACATCGATGTAACCTGGCAGCCGAGTAGAGTGGACTGGAATGCACATGCTTGAACAATGATGACTTCATTGTACTAGTCAGTGGGGGTGGTAGATGCCTTGGAGTGCGCCTGTGTACTGTGCGGCCATCCCATTCAAAATGACTGAGAGAGCAGAACAACGAATCTGCATCAGATTTTGTGCTAAGCTTGAACATGCCTCCATGGAAACTATTCGGATAATTCAGAAGGCCACAGTTATGGGCAGCTGATGATTGGCAGCTTCATCACGAAAACGCTCTCACTCATGTATCACGTCTCATGCAGAGTCTTTTGGCAAAACATCAAATCATCCAGGTGACTCAGCCCCACTACAGCCCAGATTTGGTGCCCTGCAACTTCTGGCTTTTCCCAAAACTGAAATTTCAGACCATTGATGAGATTCAGGAAAACATGATGGAGCAGCTGATGGCAATTGAGAGAACTGTGTGAGGTCTTAAGGTACCTACTTTGAGGGGGACTGAGAAGTCATTGTCCTATGTACAATGTTTTTGTGTCTTCTTCAAGAAATGCCTTTTTCATAGTATGCGGCTGGATACTTTCTGGACAAACCTCAAGATCGCCAGTTAGAAAGATATATAAAATGCATCTTATATTTTATACAAGTACATGTTCATTAATGAAGGAAGACCCTAAACTTTTATCATTTTTTCAAAAAGTAGTATTTATTGATATAGTCAATAGATCTTAAACTGTGTATCAGGATTACCTACAGTGTAAAAATAGTGTTTTGAGTCTCACTCCAGACTTACTGATTTAAAATCTTTTAGTGTGTATATCAGACAGAAATGTTTAATTTTAATGCACTGCCCAGGAGATTCTGCCCAGTTGTCACTGCTTCATGGAGCAGTGAGTTGGGAACCACTGATCACAAAACACTGATTTCATATCTAAAATTACAAGATTTGGGATCTGTGTTTGGAGGCTGCGGTTATTGGCATTATATATTTCTTCTTAAGTCTAAGATGAGATGATGTTTTATTTCTGAAAACCAAGTATAAGGGGAGGCACTAATCTTCATCTGTGAACAACCCTTCGGTGCTCCATACCTTTATTCATGGTCTTTGAATCAAATGTTTTAAATATAATTGATGCTCAATAAATATTTATTCAATAAACAAATGAATGGGTAACATATGAAGGGAACAAGATCCAAATTATATTAATGCTATAATTAAAATTAAAGTCTGACCTTTAAAAGACCCTCCGAAAGGACAGATTTTCTTTTTTTTAATGTTCAAATATTTTATTTTATTTTATTTTTTAAATTTTTTAAATTGATTATGCTATTACAGTTGTCCCATTTTTTTATCCCCTTTATCCCCTCCACCCTGCACCACACCCATCATCCCTCCCCCTCTTAGCTCATGTCTATGGGTTGTCCATATCAGTTTTTTGGCTTCTCAATTTCCAATAATATTCTTAGCCTCCCCTGTCTATTTTGTTTTATTTTGTTTTGTTTTTGTCAGTATTTTCCCACCACCAGTTTCCCGAGCCCCACCCACCCCACCTCCCACCCTCAAATCCTTCCCGTATTTAGCTTTGTCAGTGGGTCCTTTATGCACGTTCCTTGATGACCCTTCCCCTTATTTTCCTCTGTCCACCCCTCTGGTTAATATCAGTTTGCTTTTTATTTCAATGTTGCTGGTTATATCTTGCTTGCTTGTTTGTTTTGTTTATTAGGTTCCACATATAGGTGAGATCATATGGTATCTAAAGGACAGATTTCCTATGCAGATGAATTAATGAATATACAGAATACATATTTATGTTTTACATCTGAGATAATAAATGAATATGGAAACAAAACATTGAGCAGCAGTGGGGAAAATCCTTTGTTTATGCCTCTAGCAAATAATTAATTCCTCAGCTTGGTCAAGTTGTCCAGTCTTGGCTTCAGAGACTGGTTGGTGTTTATATCCCTCCCATATCAGAGAGAAGCAACACGTTGGCAGAGGATTGCAATATTATAATTAAATCACATGTTTCTCTGAAATTATTCAGGATGAATATCATTCGTTGCCATATTTTTTTTCTCACCCTATAGAGTTAGTCTGAACCATTGGTTAATATAAATCAAGTTATCACGGAGAGGGAACATATTTTATTGACACGTGTATGTACTTGGATAGATTATTTAACATTTTAAGCCTTAGTTTTCCATTATGCAAAGTGGAGGATATTTAATATACCTCTCAGTTTTGTTATACAAAAGATAATGTATGTAAATCAGTTAAGCTCAAGGCCCTGAATAGGACTATTTAATATTATTACTAAAGTAATGAAATATTATTACTGTAAATGAATTAAATATACGTTTTAATAAAAATTACAGTCTACAGAGATAAGATTTATTACCTACTTTTGTTTCACTATAAATCTATGATATGGGCGGATGTGCTCATCCACCTCGTTTATAATAACCAACTGTGGCTCCGAGTAGTGAGTTGACTTTCTCAGGTAGTTTTTGCACACAGACAATAAACGGCAGAGCAAGCTCCTAAACCAAGGCCGGGTCAGTATGTTCAGTGTTCTTTGTCCTACTACACTACAGTCCGGGGCTGCAATTTTCAATGGATGTGCTGCAAGAATTCTTACAACATACAACACCTGCCTATTTAGTCAGTGGCACTGACCTCTTTTGTCAAATAAAAAAAAAAAAAAATGACAACACAACAATAACTGTTTGGTATGAATGTTTTAATCAAAATTATGCTTTTTCTTTCCATCAGATTGGCAAAAAAAAAAATAGTATTTGTTTTGGTTGCCTCAGAATTTTAGTAATTAGTTTATGTGCACCATGAGATGAAAAAACTTGAGAATCATTGGTCTACAGGACCAGGCATTCATCTGGTAACAAACCTGAAAATAACAGGGTGCAACAGTCACTACAGAAAGAATTTAGAAAAGCAAAAGGCTATGCTGAAATGAAGAGGAAAAGGCCAATGAGACAATTGTTTTACATTAAGATGGCAGTAAGGGCACTTAATTTGGGTCCGAGGGGCGCAGAATACGAGTGTGTCTACAAAAGTGTCTGCTCCACTGCCAGATAGACCTGTGTTCAAATTCAACTCCACATCATTTATTGTCTGACCTTGAGTGACTCTCCTCACTTTTTCAGGTTTAGTTTCTTTCATCAAATCCACAATGGGGATAATAGTACCTCCTTGACTGGCTAATTATTTGGTTTAAATTAGATAATATACATAGAGTATATTAGGGGAGTAATAAGTGTTAACTACTTATCTCATTACTATTTTAGTGAACAGTACAATTCACTTAGAAGTAAACCTGAGTTTGAAATTCTACTTTTAATTTTTATAGCTTTGTCATTTTGGACAAGTGAATTTTTCTGAAACTTCGTTTCTTGGGGGGTGGAGGTGGGCAGAGAGGGACATCAGCAATATGAACAAAAGCAACCATAAAATTACCTATCCTAAGTACATTTTAAAAATGATAAATATAACACAGCTTAATGTATATAAAATGGCTTTCAAACAAATAAATCACGGTACAAACATAAATAGTTATAAAATATGTTCTAGCATAGAAATATTTCACTTTTTAAAATTTTTTTTCTATTGTTCATGGCTCGGAGCTTCTAGGCTGCTAAAACCGGAGTGTGGATAAACAAACTGTGTTAAATGGTAACTTCTTGCTTTTCACACAGATACATGCAACATATAAATGAAAGTAACCTTTGGAGAAACAATTTTCTTATCAAACCTGAACACACCCGGCCACTGAAAGGGGAGCACAAATCACCTGTACTGGGAAAAGCTTTGCTAATTATTTCCAATAATACTTATAGCTTCTTTATGATTGCAGAAGTAATGCATGTTCTGTACAGAAAATTAGGAGAAAAATATATATGTAATCAAAATCAACTGATCCCCAAACCTAGATAATACCTGTTTCACTCTAAATCATCCCAGGTATTATGAGAGCTCAGACTGAGGGAGTTAAAATAATTTATTTTAGTGCTAAAGGTCAAAAAATTAACAGTAGAGCTGCCACTCAATGGAATATAGCATTTTGTGGTTTGTCTGTCATGTCCCCACATAATCCCAGTTGCCAAATGACTGGGTCTCTCCACAATGCTGAAGCCATTGGGAGGAGTTCTTGTTGCCTCCACAACACAAAAGAGGAAAGTGAACCTCAAAGGAGTTTAATGACTTGTCCAATATCATACAGAGAGCAGGGAGAAAATTGGGGATGTCAATCTAAATCATTTGATTGCAATTTCCAACCCTCTCTACTGGATCATTTTACCAAATGTACCCACCATGGTGGACCAAATATGGACACCATGAACACACTATGGCTAGCTTCAGAGTCTGATAGTCCTGTCTGAGAAATATCAATTTCTACTTACTCCACTAGCAAACTTTACCTGTTACTCAGCTGACTTAGTTTTTCTAGAACTAACCTATAGTTAATAGCTGTGTAAATTTGGATATACCCCCAGTACCTTTCTGGGCCTGTCTTGGTTTAAATATCTAGAAAATGGAATAATTTGAATGAGTTCTCTGTCATTTGGATGCCATTGGCCATGTGAGCTTTAAACTGGCAACTGCAATAGCTTAACCAATGAATAAATTTATTGTCTCACATCACATTCATGTGACTATAGAATAGTTCCAAGGCTGGACCATGCCCTCAGAGACTTCTGCCCACACACACACACACATACAAGTCTCATTTCTGCTCTGCCTAGCAAGTGTAACACTCCCCCGATCTCACAGTATCAGCCCCAGAGAAGCACTGGAAGATAGGTCAGCTATTGGCAGGCGTATAAATATTCTTTCTGTAAGTCCCTTCTCAAAGAAAGGCAATGATTTCCAGATGCTTCTCAGTAGATTTTCTCTCAGGCATGTTGACAAAGATTGAACCATATACTATTCCAAAACCAATTACTGGCATGGCAAATAGTTGTCTTAACATATATACACACTTGATTTCCAACAGTTATGCAACAATGCTCTCTGAAAGGCCTGCAAGTTTTTCTAGCACATTATACTTTCTCTAGCACAATATAAGAACCTTTTTTCACTTTCATATAAAATGGTAACTTGTAGTTGTTATATATACAGCCCCACCCCCCACAGACAACACACACATGTATTTCCTATCAGATGCACAAAACTACTGAAATATAAAACACATCATATACACAATTATGTGAAACGAACAGTTTCATGAGTTGGTGGTATTTGAGTTAGTATGACTTATGTGAAAGCAATTGGGAAATACCTTTCAAGATTCCATTGTTATGTATCCTTTGGTCCAAGCTTTCTTTTTAATTTTATTAAATTTATTGAGGTGACATTGCTTAAAATAAATTATATAGGTTTCAAGTGTGCAGTTCTATACTGCATAATTTGTAAGTTGCACTGTGTGTTCACCACCCCCAGTCAAGTCTCCTTCTATCATCATACATTTGAAACCCTTCACCATTTACGACCTTCTCACCCCCCTTTTCCTCTGGTAACCACCATACTCTTGTCTGTGTTTACGAGTTTTGATTTATCTTGTTTGTCTGTTTGTTGCTGTCAGTTTTTTATTCCACCTATGAGTGAAATCATATGATTGTTGACTTTTTCTATCTGACTTGTTCCTCTTAGCATGATATTCCCAATATTCACTCATGTTGTCCGAAGGGCATTATTTTATCTTTTCTCATGACTAATTTTCCACAGAACTGTCATACCTTGGTACTCGTCAGCTTCAAACCTCGTCAAACCCCATACTCATTGCATTTTGATAAGAAAAAATGTTCCAATGTTCCCCACTTGCTTGCCACTCGGTGCCCCACCCCACCATGAAACAGAGGTAGATGGGTCAGTCCCATGGTAGCTCATGAACAGTTTGGGACCCATCGGTTTCAGCGTTCGCCATGAGCTCCAGAAAGATTTAGCGATGAGTGCTGAGGTACCGCTGTCTGTATGAACTACTGTACTTATGTACCACATCTTCTTTATGCAGTCATATATCAACGGATGCTTTGGTTCTTTCCATTTTTGGTCACCATAAATAATGCTTCAATGAGCATTAGGTTACTTTGTATATCTTTATAAGTAAATATTTTCAAAATTTGGGGGTAGGTACCAAGGAGAGTGATTGCTGGGTCATATGGTCACTCTATTCTTACTTTTTTTGAGGAACATGCATATTGTTGTCCAAAGTGACTGTACCAATTTACGTACAGCAGTGTATGAGGGTTCTTTTTCTTCAAAACCTCTCTAGCACTTATGGATATTGCTCTTAAAGAAGGTTTGATAAATTTGACCTCAAATACAAGAAAGTAAAAGCATAAATAATTGAATGGGGCTATATTAAACTAAAAACCTGAACAGCAAAAGAAATCATCAACAAATCAAAAAAGCAACTGACCAAATGGGAGAAGATGTTTGCAAACAATGCCTCCATTAAGGGGTCAAAATCCAAATTAAATAAAAATTCATACAACTCAACAACAAAAAAATGATCCAAAAAAAGAATGTGCCAGAGGACCTGAACAGGCACTTATCCCAAAAAGACATACAAACGATCAAAAGATATATTAACAGATACTCAACTTCACTAGCTACTAGGGAAATGAACATCAAAACCACAATGAGATATGACCTCACACATGTCAGAATGGCAATTATTAACAGACAGACATTCTAATTGAAGCAATAAATTCTCCAGATGCCGTGAGTGCCAGGATACTGATTTTAAAATATCTGTTCAGAGCCTAACATTGACTAGGCAATATCCAAGTTGTTGGGAATATATCAGGAACAAAGTTGAAAAACAGCCACCCCCTTATGGAGCTTTTATCTTGTTAAATCATTATTATGTCTCAGTAAAGCATTGAATGGTGTCAAAGATGGAAGCCACCACTCATATATTTATTATACATAAAGCTATTTTCTAAGGAAAGGAGAACTTCTATAAGGAGTTCTTTTTAAAAGATTTATAGAATTTTGTTATAAAACTATAAAATAATTAGCAAGTTCTTTATTGAGATTTTTTTTAAGTATTATCTGGAAGGATTTATTGTTCTGTGGACATTTCAACAAGCAGTTATTACAACTAGTTTTTAAATACAACATGAGAAAACGTCACAAGCACTGATATAAAAAGATCTCTAAGAGGTATTGTTAAATTAATATTAGATGAAACAATATTTGTATTTGCTGTATAATGCCTAAAAGGTTTCTGGAAGGAGACAGAAGAAGTTAACAACTATTGTCTAGGAGATGAAGGAAGAACTGGGTAGCTGTGGGACTGGAGAGAGAGGAAGACCTTTCATTATAAATATCTTTTTGTAACTTTATATCCTTGAAAATATATCTTATTTAACTAAATTAAAAAGTTAAGAATATAATATGTATTGTGTGTTTATCATTGTAAAAAACATGCATTTATTTTACTGTTACTTGTTTTACTGTTACTTGTTTAAGTTGAGATTATTGAAAATCTCAACTTAAACTTATTAGCCATTATTTTTTCTAATTTGTAGAAGGTATTTTGAGCATTATTTTTATTAAGGCTAGGTCATTCAAATATTTTCACCAATCTTTTATTTGTTTGTGATGTTCTTTGCCCAATAGGAAACTTTACTTTTAATAAAATACAGAAAATTTTTCTTTAAACTTTTATAATTTTTTAAATTTAATTTAAGAATTTCTTCCAAACCTCAACACCATGAAAGCAATCAGACATTTTTAAGAACCTTATATTATTTTTAACCCATTTGAAATTTACTGTCATATATGATTTTATAAAGGGTTAGAAGTTCATTTTTCCTAACTCATTTTCCTAAACTATCGATTGTGTGACGTTTGCACTCAGTCCCACGTGAGCCCCAGGACAGTGGTCAATCCATGGTTAATCTATCTTCATTAAGCCCCAGGCTCATCCGTGCTTCCTGGTGGTTTTCTTCCAGCCTCCTACAGTTTTCTCATAGGCATGCTCTTGCAAAAGCTCAGCTGAAGACTCCGGGGACCTTCTGCAGATACCGAGTGCTCTTGCTTGGCAGCTTTCTTCTCCCCAGGGCCGTACCCTTAAAACTCTAGCCACTTGGGCATCTCAGACTCCCAGCTGTGGCTTCTCAGTTCTGGGCGCTGGGAGGTGTGCCCCGGCCCTCTCTCAGTGCTGTGGTCTGGCAGCTCCCTCTAGGCACAGCGGGCTCATTGGGTTTTTCCTGGTCCTGCACTGCCCGATGGCCAAAGCCTGAAACCCTCATTTCATATTTTTCATTTATTTTTTCTCAGTTGTTTTACACAGAAGAATAAGCCCAGTCCCTGCTGTTCCATCTTCATGGGGAGCAGAAGTATCCTATAACATTTCTTAATATGTGGTAAAGGAAGTGGACAACTTTGTTCTATTTTTCACTATAATCTTAGTTTTCACTGTATGTTTAAGACATTTTTCTATTGTCCTTCAAAAACACCATTGGAATTTTGAACAAAAGTACATTAAATTGATAGATTAAATATGGGAGAAACATCTTTTCACAAGGCTAGGCAGTGATATCCATACATACTAAGAGTGGTTATTTATTTAGGTCTCCTTTTAAGTCTTTTATTTGAAATGTACATTATTGAATCTTCTTAAAGTGGTTATTCTTTATTAATTCAATTCTTAGATACTTTAGCATATTTTTGGTAATGTTGTAAATGGTCTCATTTCCTGTTGCATTTTATGGTCGGTTATTGGTATAGAGGGACACTCTTCATTGCATATATTTAATTGAATGTGTAGCCAAAATTTTTGTTTATGTTTTCTAATTAGTTTCAAAAGTTTTTCTGCTGATTCTCTTTGATATCCTATGTACATCTGTGATCTGTATCTAATTATACTTCTGACTCTTTCCAATCTTTAAATTTCTTATTTCTTTTATTTTTTTTTTACTGAATTATGCACTGTCCAGTGCACACTAAACAATATTAGTGATAGATGGAATATGTATTATGTCCCCAACCTAATAGGAAATTATCCTATATTTTTATATTTAGGTACAATGTTTTCTTTTCGTTATTAGTAGGTAGCCATTAACAAGTAAAGGAAGTCAATTTTCCTAGAGATTTTTTAAAAATTTAATCAGGTAGATACATTGAATATTACTAGTTTTTCTTTAAATCCATTGAGATGATTATTTTTTAATGCAGTGAATTTTATCAATAAATTTTCTGACATTGAACTACTTTTATTGTGCATTACATGTGGATATGCTTATATATATTTTTTGCTTTGTTTTTGTAATGTTTGTTTCAAGAAACAAAAAATATTTCTCCTCATTTTTATTCCAACAAAAGGAGAAGACAGCTATCATGGTAGCATGGATATAAACTTCTGTCACTCAGGTTTTAGGCTCAACTCCAACCAGCAACCACATACTTGAATTAGTGGTTTAAGATCTTTAAATATTAGTGTCCCCTTCTATAAAAATCAAGATAGGGATAAAAGTCACTAATAAAATTCTGTGATGTGTTGTCTTGTCACCTCTTGAGAAGCTGAATAAGATATTCAATCAGGATTCCTTTTCTAGTCTCTCCATCTTTGTTTCTTAGTGGATTTATCCCTACATCCTCACCTCTGTCCTCAAAAACTCATCTGCTACATATGCTTTCAGGTTCTTTCATGTTTCCAGGTTTTTGTATGTACCATGCCTTCTGTGTAGCACAGCCTTATTGTTTTAGCTAGTTATTTGATTAACAGCAATTGGTTCTGCCTCTTACTAGATTAAGAAAATTGAAATTTATTGGAAAAGTGTTGAGTAGCTCACAGCAGAAATGGAGAGAAACCAGAGCATTGCTGTAAATCTGGGAAACAGATACTCTTTACTATCTTATCCAGGTGCCACATACAAATCTGAACCAGTGCTTACTTCAGCAGCACAGATATTAACATTGGAATGACATAGAGATTAACATGAACCCTGTGCAGATGTCACATGCAAATCCATGAAGTGTTCCCAATTTAAGAAAGAAAGAAAGGGAGGGAAGGAAGGAAGGAAGGAAGGAAGGAAGGAAGGAAGGAAGGAAGGAAGGAAGGAAGGAAGGAAGGGAGGGAGGGAGGGAGGGAGGAAAAGAGGGAGGGAGGGAGGGAAAGAAAGAGAGAGAGAGAGAAAG